>JAODUD010000026.1:22633988-22650530 GCA_026784285.1 Stomatorhinus walkeri
GTACAGATAAAGAAAATACCCTTTTTCAAATTAACTGGCATTATGAGCTATAGCACACAGAGCACAAAAGTTACAAGAGGTAGGAAATAAAAGAAGCCTGATTCTTTTTAAAATGCCAGATGATGGATTCCTGGGAGGCTCATCTGTTAGTTTTATATTAGCTCATATCAAGGAACAGCAAATGGGCAGGTGATTAGCCTCGTTAGCAATCTGGCTATGAGCCCCCCCTCCCCATCATTTGGCTCACTGCAGATACTTCTCACCTGAGCCTTAATGAAAAAATAACAAAAGGGGGAAAAAATAAATATCTATCATGATGATGCACGTTAGCCAGCAGCGAGTCCAGGGAGGTGACAGGAAGGATGCCAAAAAAAAACAAGACACACGAGGCCGGAGCAAAGACTGGGAAAGACACGAGTTTATTAGAAGGATGGCTGGGAGCTCAAAATCTTATCACTGGTGTGTGTGGAGTTTGCATATCGTGTAGTCTGGCTCTGCTATGGACGGGCACGGCAAGGGAAGAGCTCCAACAAGCAAGGAAACAAAAGGACCACGAAGTGGCAAAACAAAGCAGGTAAATCACAAAAACTAAGGGGGTGACACAGGAACCACCTTAGCAGCAAATTCTGGGCAAGAACAGCGTCAAACACACACGCAATGACTGAGAGAAAAACAAAGGCAAGTGCAGGTACATATACGGTGAATCTCAATACCAAGAACGCAAAGACCGGACTTGCAGTATTGGGAAGACCGGACTTGCAGTATTGGGAAGACCGGACTTGCTAACATGCCTCCCAAAAACAAACTTGGGACTCAAGAAATCATGGGATTGGCCTCCTTCAGCAAGGATGCAACAGATGTATCCTTGATATCTGGGGCAGGGAAAGACCAATATTTGGGGATATTTACTGCCCTTTGTACATGTTTTCTTAATGTGGCAACAACAAGGCACAGGTGAGGGTCATAATCACATAACTCAAACAATAGGAAAGGGCTGAGCAGCGACACCTGTTGGCCAGGCAGGGACTGATCCTAGTACTCCCCATCCAAAAGACGAGCAGTTTTGGTTAATTGGTGGCGTTATACTTGGCCATAGCGAGTGAGTGGGCATGAGGATGAATACGTGCCCTACAATAGAATGGCATCCTATCCTGGGTGTTCCCCAGCCTTGGGCCCGATGCTCCAGGGACCTCTTCCCAGCCTCATACACCTGACCAGGATAAGTGACTGGAAGTTGATGGATGGATGGTAGTATACTGCTTACAAGTCTGCTTATGCAATTTCTACATTATTACACATTAACTTGTCTAGGTGTCTTAATTCCTAATTTAGGGTTGGGGATTAGTTTTATTAGTAGTTGTCCAAATATTGGCAATTTGGGTTTTTTTTTTGTCACCTAGAGCTTCTAAAAATACTCTTCATTAAATCAGAGTGACTGGCAGGTGAATATTGGTGCACTTTCTGTAGGCAGTGAGCTAAGAATGGGTAGGTGGTGAACACACGGAGATGACTTTTAGAATAGTATGTAACAGCGCCGCCCGCCAGCAGAAACCGTCTGCCTGACAAATGGACGACACCATCAGTGCGTTTCTGGATGAGGGACCTTTAGCACAGGAAGCTGAAGGAAGTGCAGGACAGATTAATAGCCACTAATCAGCAGTGTGTGTCCATCAAATCAGGGCTATGGAGGAGCCAGAACACAAGCCCAGGGTTTCCTGAGTGGATTGTGGAAATCATGGATTGAATGAGAGTTCTGACTCTGGGCAGGGAAATGCAGTCTGCTATGCACAAAGGGTGGTTTCGAGGGGCCACGCTCACCAGTCTTTGGACTCTGGGTGGAAGTCCGAGTACCCAGCGAAAATAAACATCTCACAATGTGCACAAATCCACCTCCTGGTACCGTCACTGGATTATACTTGGACACTTCACTTTACTTCAGTCCATCTGAGGCCCTTGCCATTTCCAGAAGCGGCATTTTAAATCAGTTTTTCCCAAATACTCTTTAAAAATGAGAAAATACAAAATGTAGTGCTCTGTTGAAGATTAAACCCTAACACTGATGTTGCAACATCAAAAAGAGCAGCATGTGGAGGAAGGAGATACTGCAGCCTTTAAATGGATGCTACATGCTGGGATACATGACACCGATGGTCACATGGTAAAGCAGAAGTCAAACACGTGCCTGCCAGTGTGCTGTGAGCCACCGTGGTGAAATCGAACTGACCCGCAGTTCAAGTGGTGTAATACCCCCTACCACAAGCCAGGAGTCCAAATTGATCCTGTCTCCCACAGCGTTCCCGGAAACAATTTCTCACAGTTTGTTCGTTCGGTCTTAAACATGGGAATACCGCAGAGATCCGTCACGTCGAGCATGTGACCCCGAAAGGAGGAGGGAAAATAATACATGGGGCGTGGCCATACAAGTGACACGGCCTGACACGTGGGATCAGCGCCAAGATGGATCTGTGGTTCTGCCAGCGGGCATTTGGGCACGTTGCCGATATCGCCGGAGGACAGAGGCAGTAACGGCAGCCCTTTGTGAGAAATCCATCGGTGCCATTCATTATACAGCGCTCTCCCTCGGCCGCTCAGGTGCTGGACGCCATGAGTCAGCTGATTCACGTTAAATATTTGTTCAGTTCGCGCTTTGACCCACATGAGCTTACATACTGTATCATACAAATCGACAGGCGCTGAAACATCTGGCCATTTGGGGTTAGGTTCTATTTTTAGGGGTAAAACAGTAGCTCGCCCTTCAGGGATGACAGGCAAACAAGGTTCCTTAACCACTACACTGACCTCCTAACAGTGGGAAATAGAGTAAAAACTTTCCACACATAGGTTTTAAACAATCGTTGACTTATTACGCTTTGATCGAATCTTAAGCATTTTTCATCGTATCGTTCAAAAACAAACGTTTTGACATTTTTTTTCTATTTTGGTTTTTTGAGTGGAAGAGGTAGCAAAAAAAGAGAACGTTTTAACGAAACAAGAATTTTACAAATAATCCGTGTGTTGTCCGGCATAAACGAAAAACGTTTTTTTTCTCCTCGTTTCGTACTCTTGTAAGGAATGCGCTTCAACTCAGTTTAATTGCACCTTAAATACAGCCATTTTCCTGCTCTCTCTCCCGTTCGGATTATTGCTTGTATATAAAACACCACTTGCGTATCACACTTCTCAACCTCTTTTGCATCGCGACCCAACCATGCCAGCTCCTACGCGACGCTATATTAAGTATAGGTTTAAATTAACGCCATAATCGAGCGCACACTGCACTCTGCAATTCACGCTAATTAGTGTTTATGGAACAATTATGATTGGATGTGCCAGTGAATTTTAAATTAAGCGTCAGTGATTTGGCTTCTTGGATTGGTTGAATGTTCACTAGTTTTACGCTAAGTATTTGCAGACCAAAGACCATTTTATATAGATTAATTCTAAGATTGGCAATACTGATCATGGATCAGTATTGGAGCTTTCAGGTTTTAAAACCATTACAACTCTGCTTCGCCACCCTTTCAGAATTTGCCGCGACCCAAGTTTGGGTTAAGAATCGCTGCACTAGGCATAGTTTAGGGGCCAGATTCTTTTTGTGCACCATCTGATTTGCACGCAAGTCAGTTTTGTGCATGTGGTTGTGGGGAAGCGTTATCTGTACGCTTCTCATTGGATCAGACGTTTGTGGTTTGCGAACGATTCGTACTTTTTAAACGAAATGACTGCAGGGGTTCGTTCATTTCATTCTCCGAGGGATTCCACAGTCTAGTTCGTTCACGACCGAAATACACTGAAATGGCTAGTAATAGTTAAATAATGACATATGATTTATGTAGAAAAAATAACAGAATATTCAGCAACTAAAATATATTCAAGTCACACCATTTAAAAAATAAAAACTTAATGCCGTTTTAAACATCAAATGAACCCGCCGATGCGAATACGTTCGGGGGTGGGGGCGCGTGTTGAGTGCCTGTGCAACTTGCCCCTTTTGCCCGAATGATTGAAAGGACTCGGCTTTTGAGGCGTAAACTGTTCCGTCTAGATCATGCAAAATATACTGAGGGTTTTCCCCGGTCGGCAAAATTTGCGGCTGCCCTGGTCGACCTTACTCCTCTCGAAAAGTCTCTGTGTGTCACTGCCCTGATGCATCCAATGGTGACCAGAAACCCCGTGGAACGAGAAATATCTAAAGGAACACGTGACAGATGTAAATGAATTATTCCAAGTGAATTGTATCGGTGAACGAACAATAAAGAACTGATGCACTGAAAATATTCGTGAATTCCATCTAGTATAAATGGTATGAGAAATACCCTGCTGAACTTAATCGTCATGCATAAAGCGACACCTAGCGGAGAACTGGATGGCGTTCACCGGGCACCCTCCCCCCAACGCTCGCAAGCTAGTTCATATAAAATATTTTACACACACCGCAGAGTAAAATTTCTTCGTCCACCTATTATCAACACTTCAAACTAGAAAATAAAAACCCTTCCCTGTTTTTCTCAAAGACTATACGGTGGCTGTGATCTATACACTTCTTAAGATCTGGGTCGGGTTATTTATGGCGTCCGCCCTGTGATTGCAGGAGTGTTTATAGCGGAAGCGCACCAATCAGGTTCGTAATTAAGGTTTTTTCCCCGTGTTTTGATTTGTGTTTTTAAGGAAGGATTGCAAACAGATGGAGCCAATCGCATAGAGAAAGTTATGGTCTGTGGCTTTACGTAAAAATAAAGCACTGTCGCAAATGAATCCTCTTTATTTTTTAAAGATCATTTCGATAGCATTTAAGAAGTAATGTCTTTTGGATTTGGAAGGCCACGCCAGACAATGTGTCAAATTTCAGTGTACCATAAATCCAGTAGGTCTGCTATAAATTTAACTAGCGGCTTGGTATCCATGGAATCTCAGAAATGCTTAATGAGCTATTGTCCAACTCGAATACAAAGAGGTGATTAAGGAGCATCATTCTAACAATGGTGTTAAATTCCTTCTTCAGCGACGCACCAGATGTTACGGCTGCGCGTTTTCCCTCTTATTCTGGAAGGGGGTTGTCATTGAGAGCGGAGAAAAATAATAAGCCAGGGACGTTATTCTGTTGAAAGTGGTTCTATTAAATTTAATCCTCCTTTTTGAAGTTTGGAGATGTATAGTGTTATCGTATCAAGTGCACCACACAAAGCATGTACTCTGCAGCGGCAAAAAGAAGCGTTTTATGTTTTATAGGAAAGGTTTTATAGCCTATTCGAATTGAAATATGATAGAGGTATAATCCGGTGGCATTTTAGTGGCTGGTAATCGTTCCCTCTTATTTAAATAGTATCGGTACTTCGGGGATTTAGTCCAAAAGTGGAACTCTCCAAAATAATACATTAAATCATTAACACATTAATGATTCCAACATGGATGGGTGTGTGAAGTTATTTGAGTTACATTAATTAGATTTTTAGGCACTATTATGATTTCAAAGGAGGTTATCATTTAAAAATGAATGAACTATTACCTTGGGGGTTCGAATCTCACCTCCATTATCTGTGTATTCATCTGAATGCGCACTTTGCTCCTTCTCTCCCGCAGTCTAAAGCCAAATTGGCAGCTCTGAAATCGCCGTAGTGTCGGCCCTGTTCTGCTTGTTAGGCTGCGTTCTGCCGGAGAGACCCTGTCCAGTAGAAGAGGCCCGAGGATGCACGAGTAAAATAATAGCAGTAGGCATGTGCAGGCTACGAATGAGTTAATCGTTAAAGTTTCACCGTCCAACAGAGGAGGGTGCTGTTTCTCATTTTTGAATTTAAAAATCTCGAATGTATAAAGTCCATCCATCTGAATATACACATAAGGAGTGAAAACACAAAATAAGCTGGCTTTCCTATGCATCTATTCAAATTATATTTTATTACCCTGGAAATCAGTCTCACCATGTGGACAGAACAAGTATAACAGAAGTGTAGAACTTTCTGCCCGGAGACATTCTGGTACTTTATTTAGTAGAAGTCTGGACTGTGATTTGTGCATTTCTCATGCTCATTCTTTATAAGTAATCTTCGGTATCTCATATGTTGTCATTCATTGCCTTGCGAATACATTACAAACTTTATAATTGTGTGTTAAAGCATACCAACAATACCAATTCAGTTCACAGGGTAGTTAGTGAGCTGTAGTTTTGAAGTCCCAGTCGATACTGAATGATATGAATTAAATATGTATAGATAAACAAATAAATGTATATTAAACGGTTTCAATGGAACTATTTGTTCAGTGAGTAAACATGGACGTTGCACAGCATAATGCATCGTCTGATGGTGTCGAGGTCCCTGAGGTTTGCTGGGAAAATGGATGAGCGCTGGCAGGGAATCGCGGAATACTATAATCCAGAGGCACCCGGGCTGCTTGTGTTTGTTTTGGTGCCAACGATCACCGCAAAGTCAGTAGCGCTCCTGAGACATGAGGTCTGACGGTTCAAACCCATCACCTTCTTTACCGACCGTCTGCGTGTGTTTTTGAGGAACCGGTGACAAGATGTCCTGCTGCTGTCGAGGAATAGAACATCAACACAAAGTTTTTTTTTTAATCTGGACAAGTTAATATTTGACAAGGACAAACTCTTCTTCTTGGTTTTTTAAGTCGCCATCTGTTGTCCATTACGCACATATACAAAGTGTATACATTACAAACTTGTTTGATCTGGGTTTTCTGGAGAAGGTCTGAAACTTTTAATGATCTGCCAAGTCTTACATCATGAAGGCCTGCTTCAGTTCTGCTTGTAGATCTTGGCAGAAAAGCTCAGTCTAAGCCACTGGTTCTCAAGTTTCATCAGGCTTTTGTCTAGTAGCCACTTAAAAACGTTCATGTGGCCATTTTCATTATTTTAAAAGCTCCCCATCTTAAGGCTGGCCAGCCATTTCTGCGTAGACGTCTTGGGCAGAGAGGGTAGAGAGGTGTTGCTTATTCTTGAACAACAATCATTGGCCCTTACAAATATTCCCTCATTTAAAAAAAAGAAAAAAGAAAAAAACCGACACCTACATTTCCGCAGTAGCCTCTTCAGCGATGGCTGCGTTCCGGGGGCAGACGCCATCATGTGTCTGCCAGACCTGAAGGGGGCAGTCTGATTCATAGGGTGACTCACTCCACAGAGGATGGTGAGGGGCTGCCCTGATCACAGACTGCACCCACAATGCAGACAACAGATCCATTAAGAGTGGGCATTTCAATAAGAAAATTGCTAAATGTAGGCCTACTATAAATTTAACTAATTTAGATGCAGTAATTTTAACTGCTAACTTTAACTTGCAGGATACTCTTTAATGTGGTTTAACATTTCAGAAAGAAGTTAAAAAAAAACAGAAAAATGTAATCCTGAAAGGGATGGAGGTGCTCTTGTTCACATGTCCATTTTGCACTTTGGATATAACAGAATTAGACTTAACGCTGCCCCTCTTTGTTACTCATTGAAACCCCTAGTGCCACATCAAAATAAAAGAACACAATGTCTGAGGGAGGCTGGAATCTTAAACGGGTCATGCGTCTGATTCAGGAAACTCGCTGCCTGTACGTGACAAATGTCACATGGGGGTGAACATTACAGAAGTTTTGCACAACAGCAGGTCGAAGCCCACCTACAGTACGTTGGAGAATGACGACCCCTCCCCCACCGTAAACATCACCCGCATCATTAGCAGAGCAGAGCAGAGTACAGTAGTTATGTGCAGGGTCCGAGGCGAACATGGCGGTCTCTAGGACTTTCTGGAAAGCACAGAGTCTTGTCATTAACTGAAGTCCCACATGGACGTCAGGACCAGACTCTCCTTTGCACATCGATTTAAAATTTTTTTTTGCATTCTGAAGTTTGAAACCCAGCAGAAACCTTCCCATTCAGTTCCCCCACAGGGGTGCTGCTAGTGATCCTGGCCCCTGTGAAAGCTTGTTATAATGGCCCCCCAACTCAGACCAATCCAGTTATGTTCCAATTTTTTGGACATCGGGAGCCCTTGGAATCATCCTAACTCCCCCTCCACTTTATGGCGCCGCTGATCCCTCCCTCGACCCCATCCTCATCATGCTGGCTCACAAACGGCAGTGGGGGGGGGGGGGGGGGGGGATGACCGCAGAGGCCCAGAGAAAGGCCCCTCGTATAAAGACGGGGAACGCCATGCTGGCTCGTAGCATAATTATTCAGCAGGATCCAGAATTGGCGTATTACTGCTGCAGTGGACTGGAACTGCCCCCCCTGCCCCGAATCCCCTGGGGCACCCTCACATCTTGAAGCTATTAGTGACATGCAAGACGTTTAACAGGCCCCTGCCGACCACCCTCCAGGCTCCTGGCTCGCTTGCCGCCATGACAGAGCCACAATTATACGATAAAATTTCAGTGGGCTACTAGCGGCAGTGAAGAAATAAGCAGGTGTATCGCTGAGAGCCCCCAGGGGAGAAAGTGCTGAATTTAACGTGGTGGGGGGGCATGGCACAGCACACTAGCAATTATCTCAAGAGTGGCTCAAAAAAAAAAACACATTACCTGTGCGTAAATGGCACATCGTACACCACTGCAGAGCCTTTACAGATATGTATGTACTTGTTTCAATGCAAGTTCATTATTTAAAGTGGATGAAAATATTTACTGTTACTCATAGCTGTGATTCTCGAACCCAGTCCTTGGGGACCTCAGGACAGTCCACATTTTTGCTCCCTCCCAGCTCCCAGCACGGCTGAATCAAATAATCAAGCATTCAAGAACACCATGTACTTGGTACAGGTGTTGGGAGCTAGGAGGGAGCGAAAATGTGAACTGGCTGGGGATCCGCAAGGATTGGGTTGAGAAACACTGAATAACAGCACAAAGTGTCCTTTAACCTATAACTCCATGCACTATCGCTCAATGATGTGGGCAGATAATTGCGTGAGATGCGATCTCCAAACCCCGCTTCAGCTTCTGAAAAGCATGTCCTGGTGTGTGATATATTCAGGGCTCGGTGCCACATCCCCCGCCGATTAATGGAGCCCCTTCAGACATCCGAGCTCTCGGAGGGTTCAGGTGTATCGGCCTGCGAGCCAGAACACATGCGCTGGCGAGCAGATGGCGCGAAGGACACGGAAGGCCGGGGCTGGGCCACAGTTGAAGTTCGGGGTCTGGCCACTAGCCAACAGGTTTGATGTCGATTGAATTTCAGACAGGAAAACGGATTGAGCACAAGCCAAAAAGTGGTGGGGGGGAGTCTGGGGGCACATGAGGACAGATGAACGTCGTGGGTTCAGCCACGGATGACTCATGTAATATAATGTTGGTCACCACCACCCCCCCCCCCCACACACACACACACACACACAGACAGTGTGATGGGCTGCAAAACTTCCCAGCAGAAGCTACTTGCAGTTTAGAGGTGGTGGGGGGGGGGGGGGGTTAACACATCACCGTCTCTATCACTCGGCCGTAATAACTTACAAAAACACCAGATTCACACGCAGTCGGGGAAAGAACTACAGCGGAGGCCATCGTGATGTTACAGGTACACATCTTTTATTAAATCTGTAGGCACTAAACTGTACAGACACTGACATCTGTCAGTCCAGTGGCAACACAGAAGGCCTGTCCGTGATTGTGAGATAGATCCTGCTCCCCGCTCCGTGTGCCGATCGAGGCTTGGGCCAAGCGGGTGCCACATTTATGCTCTGTTGGTGACCGGGGGCAGGGTCCAGCCCAGGCGCTGTCAGCTGTGGCCGAGCGGTCACCAGAAGGTGACAGCAGTCACACATGTCGGGAGTCCTTCTTTAAGGCATGGGCGCCGGTTTGTGCGGTCGCCGGCTCGTGTGAATATTACCAGCTGCTCAGACTCCTCCCGTCCTCCCCTTAGGTCTGCAGGCAGTGTGAAACTTGCTGGAATCAGACTCAGAAGATGCTGGATGATGGGTATTCAAGAGCAGCTCGTTGAGCGACACACAGACACACAATGTTCGGGAAGTGTCACGTTTGAGACAGAACATTTTTTTGCTCAAAATGGCGACGTTTGGAATTGCTCACGCAACGTGGGGCTCTCCACTGGCCGCATCTGCGCTACGGCAACAGTGCACCCCACTCCACGTGTTTATTAAGGCTGCAAGACAACGTGTCAGCAGAGAGAGCCGGTGAGGAATGTACTGAACAGAGATCTACAGGCTGTACAGGGCCTGAGTCCTTTTCTTTGGATTGCACTTTCCAAGAAGGTAAAAATAACAACAACATAAATAATCATAAGCATCTGAAAGGCCTGAGCAAACCTATGCATGCACACAATCAGAATGTTCCAGAATGCCACCCGCTGACCACCGCACACAAGCTCCACTCCAGATTTACAGTGCATCAATCTTCTAGTTGTCGTTCACGTTAGTTGATGCTGCTTAATAAAATAGAAAATGAAGAATCCTGCAGGGAGAAGGTGCTTCCTGACACAGTTTGTAGAAATGGAGGGTCTTGTGTTCCTTTGCTCTGGCTCATTAGCCATGAGGAAGTTGTCTAAACAGAGTGTTTTGATCTCAAGTCTTCATCTCTGTCATCAATACCGGTGGATCCCGATTCACTTTTAGGACCCAAGGTCACTGATGTCCCTGAGACTCAGACTCTGCCAGCCCCCTCGATCCAGAGTCCCCACAGTGCATTGTGGGATACGCCGGCCGTCACGCGGGGCTCCGTGGATTAAGCACACACTACAAACTGTTTCCTTCTGCTGCCCTCTTGTAAACACACAACTCTTTGATAGCATCACACACTGTGGGTGGATGATTTAAAAAATAACAGCTAACACTATAAGCCACTGGGGATTGTTCTAAGAGACAAGTGGCAATTAGAAATGAAAAGATTTAGATTTAGATGGGTGGTCAGTAAACTGAGAAAATAAAAGAGAATCTTAAAATGGCATTTTAGTAACGAAATGTATTTTGAAACCCCTAGTGCCACATGTATTTTGGTTCTCAATAATTATAACAATTTTTTAAAATTGGGGTCTTTCAACAGCATTTCTGTATAATACGGCCAGTTTCAGCTGGGTTAACTGGCATGGCTGGTATATATCAAAATATTACAATGATATTACAAAAAACACAGGAGAGGAGAAATGTCACACACGGGACACTTGAAAATGTCACTCTTGCTCAAAATAATGCCAACATTAATATCCATCACAAAATGTCATTTCAACAAACAGGTTAACAGGAAACATGTTCACGTTTGCCACATTGATACACTTTGGAATAAATAACGAAAGTAACTGTTAACCCCACCAACCCCCAATTGTTTTTAGGGACACATCTCATCTGGGTAGCAGCTTTTGATTTTTCCAACGTTTTCGTCCACAAGCTGGGGTCAGTCAAACATCAGGTAATCGAGCCATGGTTCAGAAAAGCAACATAAACCGCATTCATAGTACATGTTCCAGTTTAACGCCAATCAACACAATCATTTAAGAGAAACAGCTTTTTCGAAAACAAAAATAGCACTTTTAGCTTAAGGAAAAATGAACCTACTAATGCAGAGGTTTTTAAAAAGATCTTTATGAAAACAGCCCTTGCACGACGTGCTTTAATCCTCGCTTTGCTCCTGGATTCACCCTTCTCTGAGTTGAACGAGCGTCCGGTTTCGGTCACCGAGCGCTCCCACACACAACAAATATGACTCAAGTTTCGAGCAAAACTTTCAAAGTTACCGGCATTATTTTTTTGTGACTTGTGAAAAAGCAGTCTAGTAGAGGTGAAGAGAAGCTCTCTGGAATGTCGGGAAATATTTAAAAAGGGGGGAAAGAGGAAAGCCCTGAAAATTAATGTCACTAGTCAGTAAGGGGTTCATTGTTCCCCCACAGTGCCACACTGCTAAAGCACCTACACAGTGCCACCTGTCTGTGTCATGTGGTACTGCATTTTCTGGCCCGGTTCGGCCAAGCCTGCCCCCCTTCGTTGCTCCAGCTCAAATCCCACACTCTCCATTAGCTGGTTTCAGGAGAAGGGAACTACTCCAATCATATTTCACAGGAGCGTTGTCCTATATCTACCTCCCTGGCGCTTGCCGCAGGCAGGCCTCCCGTCTCTAGGGGTCCTCGTCCATGTCATCAAGGTTGGGCGCCATGATGAAGTGTTTTGGGTAAGGCAGGTTGTGCTCATCGGCGTACTCCTCCCACCGCCCATCATCACTCTCATGGGTGATGTAGCGCTCCCCCCTGCGTGTCTCAAACTCCCTGAGGTCCAGCCATGTCTGATAGTCCTGGGAGACATTTAGACACCAGTTTGTTTCTCTACTACAGCGTCAAACCAACCTTCTCTCCCACAGTCCTATAACTTTTGGCCAGTTTCTGATCAAAGTGCCACAATGGAAGAACGTTACCTGCAGCCAAGGGTGACTGAGAGACTTGTCCACGCTGTAACGTTTTCTCATTTTCACTTGCAGAAGGTTGTTGATCAGATCAGTAGCTGTTGAGTGATGCAAATAAATGAGTCAATTATGTAGAATCCACAGACAGAAAAGCACAATGTTTTCACTCATGTACAGATAGTTAGTGGGCTAACAGTCTGTATTAATCAGCAGTGGCTGGGGGCAGTGTTATGGACTGCTTTGCTAGCACAATAGAAACATCTCATTTGAATCTGCAGTAAAGATAAGATCTTTCCTATTTTCTCATCTCTTGAGAATGAGTTAAGAATGCATTTCTTTTTTTTTTGTTGAGGACGTGATGGGTAATTTTGAGGGAGAACAGTCCCCCCAAGACATGTAAGTGATTTCCCGTACACACTGAAGGTCACGGCTGCTCATCTGAGAGCTGCCACAGCGTCTGCAGAGGCGTAGGTGGGCCAGACGGCTGGCCTCACCCAACCCAGCCTCCATATACGACATGAAGACGGGCCACTCCTGCCTCCCGCCTGTCCACTGTGAGTGTAGTTCACCTCAAAATATCCTCCTGTGGCATCCCTGCCCTGTTTTTCCTGTCCAGATGCAGTAAATATACATTCTAAAACTTCACATCATATTATTTATACATGTATACATAAAACTTATGCATATAAAAGTATTTTTAGTTACATAACACCCACCACACCTGGTTTTAACCTTCTTTGAGGGTGTCAGCTCCACTGGGGCTCTTTAGTAAGTCAGCTGAAATTCCTACACTAAATGGAGACCCATAGAAACCAAATGGTTGTATTCACCATTGTAACCCAAAATTCCACATGCAATTCTAAAGTACTGTTTGTAGTTGGGTTAAAGTTAAATGTCTTTTGAGTAAATGTAAAAACTTTTGGACAAGGTCTAGCTCGAGAATTAAATGTATTTAATGAAAACTTTTTCTTTTTTGTGTCTGAGGACCAGCACGAAGCTAGGTGCAGTAAGCGAGCCATCAAATGCTGCTATTACCTTCTCTGGAAATTTCCTTCCAGGGAGTGGGTGGGTACATGAAGGCCGCGTTCTGGATCTGGTCATTGATGTCCTCGTCCTCGTTGAAGGGGAAAGTGCCGCTCAGGCTCACGTAAATGATGACGCCCACTGACCACATGTCCAGTGAGCGGTTGTAGCCTTTGCTGCGTAGCACCTCAGGCGCCAGGTAGGCTGGCGTGCCGACCACAGAGCGGCGGAACGACTTCTCGCCGATGATGCGAGCGAAGCCGAAGTCGCACAGCTTCACCTGGGGAAGCAGGCGACATTCGTCAAGAAGGTCGCCGGGGTGTTCTGAAAGCTGTTCTGCGGCAACGTGCGGGGACTCACCTGAGGAAAGGGCTCGGCCGACGCCAGGAGCACATTTTCTGGCTTCAGGTCACAGTGTACGATGTTCTTGAAATGCAGGTGTCTTAGAGCCACCAGGATCTGTGGGACCACAAAGCCCAGTCGGTGAAATCGCATGAAAGAACCCCGCAGAATAGCATGGAAGGACGTGACGGCACCATACACAGGCTGCTGCTGGACCGTGTTCATAGCCAGACTCTGGCCAGCTTGTTTAGCTACGGGATTCTGAGGGCGACCTGTAAACCACAGGTTTGTTGAGGCCCAGCCACTAATTGTGAGCAAGCAAATCCATGCTAAATGGAAGAGCTACTGTTGTTTACATCATCTAATCCTACAAAAGAAACAGCATCAAATGGCAGACCGTGGCAGACTGGCCTGGGACGTGGCCCAGACCGCGCTTTTCGTAAACAGACACACTTCCGGAATCAGAAGCGTAAACTCAAGTAGTGAATCACCGGCGCCATAGCACCAGCACCAACCTGCGTGACCAGGAACTTGGTTATTCGCTCCGGCAACTTGCTCTTCTCGCTGGACAGGATCATCTCCAACATGTCGCCGTGGAGCTTCTCCATGACTACGAAGACCCTCTCTGGCGTCTCGAACATGCACTCTAGGTTCACGATGCCGGGGTGGTGCAGGTTCTGTGAAGAGGAGGAGATCTTAGTGAAACCAAGGAAACTGACCTTCTGTGGGAATCACTTGCACAGTTAGGTTATCAGGAACTATGACAGTTTTTAGACAGAAATGTCAAAGCAGACCAGCAGAAAAACTGACGTTGGCCTATACCATGTTGCTTGATTACCACATCCCATGGATAAGACGTGGCAGTTATGGCTCTTTCTGCTTTCCTCCTCACCTGCAGGATGGCGACCTCGTTTCTCAGCTGGCTCTCCTGCTTGGTGGGGAACCTCATTTTGTCGATGACCTTGATGGCCACGTCTCTCCCCGTCTTCCTGTGCTTGCCTGACAAACAGGTATCTTTCAGCAGGATGGCTAGGCTTAACATGTACGGTAAGTATGAACGATCACAACAGATATTGCTGCTGTCACGATTCCCCTTGCTGCTCAGAGAGAAAGATTCCTGCTTGGTCACAGAGAGCAACTGTAGGCTGGGAACAGGAGAAGGATCACCATACCTCCATATACTATCCCGAACTGTCCAGATCCCAGAACCTCATCCGCAAAGATCTGGTAGACTGAGCTGATATCCTGTGGGTGAAACACAGATCCTTCCTCTTTAGGAGATAATTCAATGTCATTTTTAACGTGTCGGAAATTTTGGTAACATTTTACTCAAAGCATTATAATGGTAGGTATGGGAATTAATAAAGTATTGCAGCATCTTCTAATGATCATAAGGCATCATAGTGTTATAATATTAAGATTATAATACTTCATAAGCTATAATGCACTATACATACCTTTATAATGCATTATAAGGGTCGGTATAAGCATTAAGGATGTTTTGTACTGCATTATAAAGGTATCTATGGGGCATTACAGATGAGAGCTTCATAAAGCATTCATAATGCATAATAAACATCGCTATTACGTGTTATGCCTTTTCATAAATATTCATGTAAATGTTTACAATGAGTGTATACTGAATGCATTATAATGAATTCATAATAATGTGTTATGAATGTGTTCATAGATTCTTACAGACATGGGGTTCATAGAAAGTGTCACCAAAATAGTTAATTACTGCCAGCAAAAATCTATCTTGTTCTGAATCTGTTTTGTCCTGGGTGTAACTCTGAAAGTCTAAAAGTCAGCAATTTCACCAAAAGATTCCCAGAAAATCAAGGAACCTACTCTGACGTATCAGCCTTTATATAAAAATAAATTCTAGTCTCTCTTTCTCTAACCTTGTGATTATCTTGCCCTTTCAGTGGGTAATGCCACATATGCCCACCACGCTCCTTATGGCGTCGATAAAATTGTAAAATAGACCATAAAGACGAATTAAAAGAGACCCGATGGCTGTAAACGGTGAACAAAAACAGCGCACTCACCACATTCTCCTGAATCTGGCAGTTCGACACGGATATGCTGATGGACAACTCTTCTGGTGGCAGACAGGCACGCACATACGCTGTTAGTGCATTCAGTGAGCAAGCGAGATGAGCAGTTCATCAAAGAGAAATCAGCAGAAATATTACCATGAGCACAATTTACAAATTCAATGCAACTAGATCATTGTAAACACAAAATGAAATGTCTCTATAAGGGTCAGACTTACAAAATATGCATTACTGTATTATGATAATTATGTAGTAATTGCAGAAGCAATTATGCCCGTGTCTGATGATAATAACAATGCAGGCTTTTGTATCCTTTACCGTAATGTTTTCAGTGATGCTTTGCGGCAGTCGATTCTATTCACAAATTACAAGGAGATATTTTACCCGAATTGCGGCGCGTGTCACGTGGTTACAAGGAGCAGGGAGAAAGCCCACCGACCTCCGGTCGAATACGGTCGCCGCGACCGCAACACTCGGGAAAAGAAAGAACGGCGGCGGTTTCGGAGACCGCCGGGAGCGTGCCGGCATCGATTATCATGGGAAGGGGGTTTCTCCGAGGGTAGGAGGGGTTTGCCGCTGGCTTTCTGAGCGGTTAGGGTCAGAGCCGGAGAAGGAGCCGGTCGGCTGCTGTTTCAAAGCCCCGAAGCGAGAGGAGGCCACGATCATCTGGTTCACTTTACCATGAGCTGAGCGTCTGGCTCGGGCAGGGCTTGGGGAGGGGGGCCTAACTGCATCCAGACGGCACTGCGGCTGGGGGGGGGGGGGGTTGTCAGGCTTGTTT
>JAODUD010000026.1:22663073-22679813 GCA_026784285.1 Stomatorhinus walkeri
AAGTGGAAATTAGTGGGAGAACATTTTAAAATGAACTTGAGGAAGCACTTCTTCACACAGCGTGTAGTTGGAGTATGAAATAGTCTTCCTGCTAGTGTAGCACAAGCTAAAACTCTGGGTTCCTTTAAATCTAAGCTAGATAAGATTTTAACAACTCTGAGCTATTAAGTTCTCCCCAAACGAGCTTGATGGGCCGAATGGCCTCCTCTTGTTTGTAAATTTCTTATGTTCTTATGTTCTTAAGATGAATACACCTGGAAGAAATCAATCTGCAGAGACGTTGTGAAAACCGAACGGCATCACAGTCCAGATACAAGGTCCTTCTTACATGGACATCCATCCACACAGGCGATGACAGGCATGGACAGCCAGCACAAAACGCCCAATCCAGATCTCCTCTGGTACCAACTTATTATTCTAAATTAAAAATACCTCTATGTTACTGTGAAATTGTGTCATTACACACTGCAATCCAGCATCTTGTCAGCCATACAAACACAACGTAAACAAGTGGCTTTTCGAAGCCTCAGGAAAAAAATCAGCTTGTTGACAAAACCATGACTGCAAAGAACTAACATACCTTAGCTCTGATGAGCATGAAACCACCCCCCCCAGTTCCGGCACGCCCTCAGCTCCCCCATAACGTGGTCAGAATCCTCAGTACCGAGGCTCCAGGCACTAGTTACATTGACTTAAGCATCCACCCCCCCCACAGGGCCATCTCCTTAACCCAGATTTATGCCTCAGGATACAAGAGATCCCAACACCAGCCAACAATAACTAGGACCCCTAGTCTAGGATCTAACCCAAATAGGCTGTGGGGTTTGGCTTTATATTTGCACAGGGTCCAGCTGACATGAATGGAAATAATTGATTGATTCTGTCTTCGTGACAAGCGTTTGGTTTTTCGGAGAAAGCCTTCTCCAACAGCGCTGCTCTGTCACACGTACCACATTAAGTCAAAGTTTGAATAATCAACTCTTCCTAGTCCCTGCTTTCAAACGAAACCAGAGTTACTATATTTTTGACAAACTATTTCGGGGGAAGGAAATGGAACAAACACATTGGTTTGTTTGCAGTGCCATGACAACAACATTCCAGCAACTTACTTTGAATGCAAAATTGGTGCTAATTTCATCTTTTCGAACAGATATTAACATGTTTGCTGTTTGCCACAGGACAGGCAGGATTTCACCTCCTGAAAGACTCTATCTTGCATAGTAAACAAGTTTGTGCAGAGAAATCATAAAACAAAAGATAGACACCAAGAACTAGACCTTGGCAACAGTGTTTTCTTTATACAATTTACAGAGCATCTGGATTAGTGGGTTTTTGGGGATTTTTACAATCAGAAAATAAACCTACAATTCTTCAACTGGCAATAAGTCATTTTTATAGTAACGGGGGTGGGGGTGAGATTCCTGAAAATTTCCTTATAAAGAAAAGTCAAGAACAATGCAAACTTAAGCTCATCATTACATTGCTGAAGGTCTTACAGGCAAAAGGCAAAAAGAACTGGAGGCCAGCAATATGAGGAGAAAACCTTCTGATAAGATCCCTACACAACCTCTGCTGCCACTGAAAATGGCAAGACCCCTATCACATCAACACCCACGAGCACCATAGTCCAGGATTGGCCTGAATAGACATCTGCAAAAGCCAGCATAAGGTCGTGGAAGAGGGCACCACCCCAGCCTGACACAACCTGCCCTAAGAGGTGAGGTGTCCTGTGGTTTCGTGGATACAAGCAGGTCGCTTGTCCATCTCACCATAACAGGCAGGGCCTGTGCAGAACAAGACCACACTGTGAAGAGACAAGCTGAAGGTATATTTAGTGCCGCCAGCTATGCGTCTGCAGGAAAGCCGAGTACGTTGCAGGCTGCGGTGAGTGTTTTTTTCACATTTCTCTCAAAATCGGCACCCTGCACCAAAAAAAGCAGAGAGGAAGCAGCCCACAGTGGCACCAAAGCGACACACATTCTGTTTTCTCTCAATACTCTGGTATTCTCTACCTAAAAGAGATAAAGGTTTTTGAGGTATGTTGGGTCCTGGTTAGGTTTTGTACCTGGGCGGCTAAGGAAGAAGACAACAGCATAGTCCAGATGAGGGAGGACAAAACACCTCCCGGTAAAATCTTTCCGGAAGCCACTTTTATTTATTTTGGGGGATGTGTCTGCTCCCTAACAGCTTACCAACGACAGCATAGCGACTGTTGTGAAGAGTTTCCCCTCTGTCCTTAGACCAGCATCTCCTACTGGAGACAACGTTTAAATCCATTCATCTCCCATGGCCATTCATTCATTCATTCAACTTCTTAACCTATACAGGGTTACGGCCAAAACCACAAGTCAGGGAATAACCTAGGATGGGGTACCAACCCGTCACAGACATACACTACATGGACAAAAGTATTGGGACACACCTCTAAATAACTGATTTCTCGTATTTCACTCAAACCCACTGCCAAAGGTGAAAATCAATCACCTAGCCACACTGTTTCTGACATACCCTTCCAAGTCAAGCTGTATTTTCTGACAGCTTAAAAACTGCCCGCATCTCTTCATTGTGCCCTGCATATGCCACGTAGTATTATGTCTTAAATTATTTGTTCTGTCATGTATTCATATTTAACGTTTTTTAATAATGTAAAAATATAACGCCAGCAAATAATTTGATTGAACAGTAATATTACTGACCACACTTCCGTAACAAAAAGAGCGGCACAACTTAGTGTGTACAAGTCGTCAAAGCTCCATTGACTCAATAACTGCAGATGTCCAAACTTCCTCTGGCATTAATCCCAACACGACACCTGTGTGCATGGCTGAGCAGCTGCATGCAAACCTCACATCACCAAGCAAAGTGCCAAGCGTCGGATGGAGTGGTGTAAAGCACACTGCCAATGGACACTGGAGCAGTGGAAATGTGTTCTGTGCAGTGACGAATCACGCTTCTCTGTCTGGAGTCTGATGGAAGAGTCTGGGTTTGGCGGATGCCAGGAGAAAGTTACCTGCCTGACTGCATTGTACCAACTGTAAAGTTTGGTGGAGGAGGGATAATGGTATGGGGTTGTTTTACAGGGGTTGGCCCCTTATAGTTAAGGGAACTCTTAAAGCTTCAGCATGCCAAGATAATTTACACAAGGTCCATCAAGACATGTTTGGGTGAGTTTGGTGTGGAAGAACGTGACTGATCCGCAGAGTCTTGACCTCAATCCCTTAACATAACATCAGGCCTTAACATCCAACATCAGTGCCTGACCTCACAAATGCTCTTCTGGATGAATTGGCAGAAATTCCCACAGACATACTCCATAAACTTGTGGAAAGCTTTCCGAAAAGAGTGGCATCTGTTATAGTTGCAAAGGCAGGGACAATCTCCATATCAGTGCCTATGGATTTAGAGTGGGATGTCATAAAAGTTCCTATAGGTGTGTTGGCCAGGTGTCCCAGTACTTTTGTCCATGTAGTGCAGGGTTATTCAAATCACGGTCCTTAAGGTCTGAGCACTGCTGGTTTTCCAGCCTTCCTTTACCTGTCAGTCAGGTGTGAAGCTTCTGACCAATCAGAATCAGTAATTATTAAACTAACTACCTGGGAGAACTGGAAACAAGGCCTAGATTTGGAACCGAGGTCCAGATTTGAAGAACCCTGATGTAGTGTATAAAATATATTTCAAAATATAATTACATAAAATAATTTCATAACAAATGTCTTTGATATCCTGCTTTCTACCTGACTACAATTTATCAAAACCATAAACCTTACTGAAGACACTATCCCAGAACAAGAGACACGGAAAGGGACTCTCAGTGGGGGCTTCTGATGTGGTCCCAGACTGGGTTTACCACAGACCACGGCGACCATGCTCACCAGAGAGGACGACCTCAATCAGGTCCCCCTCGTGGATATCCTCGGCCGACGTCAGTCGCTGCAGCACATTGTCGGAGCTCAGGTCATGCCGGAAGAGCAAGATCTTGTCATAGAGCCCGAAGAAGCCACACTCCGGGAACTGGGATGAGAAGGAGATGGGATAGTCATCAGCAAGTATCCTGTTTCTGCTCCTAGATCATGGACTCTCATCCGAGGTTCGGGGGCAACATGGCCGATCTTCAGGCCCGTGCTGCCGGATCCGTAACGGATGTCATGACGAACACCGTAACGAACGGTGACAGCTGGGAACTAAGTGGAGCTGTCTGCAATTCCCACTCCCCTACCCCCCACTGTCATCCGGCGTCATTCTCACCCACCCGCCAGCCAACGCTTTCACACCAAGGTGCCGAATCACACCCTATGGCTAGAAGCAGAGCTAGCACCAGCTTCAGTTAACGTACACAAGATCAGGCCTTCCATCTTTGTCAGGCAAACAGACGAAATGGCAAATGAACAAGGCTGAACCCTCACACGCCACGATGAGTCAACTTGACCCATCGTTAGTTCAGGGATGTCGTTTAAAAATGATATGATGCCTACAAGTTCTCCAACAGTATAGAAACGGTGCAGCCAGCCGGTTCGTCTCCAAGACGACTTCCATGGAGCCAAGAGGGGTGAGAAACCCACGGCGAAAGCGTGGGTCCAAAATGAGCGTGGCCGAGATTACCGCAGGAGGTGGTGGGCAGGGCGGGGTGTTTTGAGGGCAGAATGAGTCAGGCACCAGCCCCTACACCCCTCATCCCGACGTCACCAGGGATAAGTCAGTGTCAGATCTGGGCTCATGTCACAGCAGAAGAATGGAAAAAAAGCAATTGTTCGCACATGGCAACAGGATGTGTGGAGCGTGAGGGTGAGGATGACCTCGCACTTTCAGGCGATGACAGAACACAAGGAAAGTATCACGCGGACAATTAGCGACACTGCAGCATGCATCTGTGAGTGTATGCAACGTCAATAAAAATAATCACTGCTCGACACTCTTCATCATTGTTTCAGCGATGTCTCGGACTTAGGTACAGAGATCATTCTAGAGCCGGTAGCATTACAGCTGAGGTCACGGGGGGGGGGGCTTGGCCTCCCCACGCCATCATGCCCCAGAAGCCAGCAGCTCCATGCTCTGCAACGTCGAGGTGACTCTCCAAGGTTTGGTTAGGTGAGAGAGAGGAACCACAACGTATGAGAAAACGATAAACATCCTGTCTCACCCCCCCAAAGGGGAGTCGCAGCCTACAGTCTGCCAGGGAGCGCCCAGACAGCCCTCAGCCCCTTCCTCCTGCGACATATGCTCAGGGTTCTCCCCTGCTCACACCCCCCCTCCCCCCTGGAGACACTGGGCCCCTCGTGTTTCACCTCTACGTCACAATGCCACACTCCCAGAATACAGGAGGCACGTTCTTTCGGGCCTTTTCTGAACTGGGTCAGTGTCAGCGTGCCGAGGACCCCACGTGGCTGTCCCTTCCACTGCCTGTTATTAAACAGCCAATAAAGCATACAGGGTGATTACAACGCGAGGTTAAACTCAAAGGCAGCACATATCTTCTCGCTTTTAAGAAGGGAAAAAAACAACAGAAGTGGCTAGAGGGGAGAACAGAGAAATGACGTGCCAAAAAACTACAAACACATGTAAATCGTGACAGAAATGCGACACTCAGATTATTTCTGGTTCGCTTAACCGCCATTCCATCCAGCTGAGTCGCTCACTTTTTAAACCCAATCAACTGGAACCAATCTCCTGCCGTAAGGTCGTAAATAATGTCAAAATAAGCTTGAACTCAGGCTCTGTGACCCCCATGCTCATGGATGCAGCTCTTGATGCATCCTGTCGACACCGTCCTCCTGCACTCAAAACTCTTTTAATATTTCAGGGACCCGGGCCATTACTCCTGCTAGACAGGCTACTTGGAAAAGCAGAAGCACAAAGAACAGGGGAGCTGAACACTGAGGACGTTGCTCTAAAAGCCTAGGGGTCGCCTTCCCCAGGCCAGGCCTACATTACTGCTAAAAAGGCTCCTTTGCTTCCATGGTGGGGAGAAAACGAGGGGTCTCAGTGCCAGGAAAATCAGCCCCCCCCCACCAATTTTTTTATGAAGCACAGCTTCACTCGTCCTTCATTATGAAAGCATCGTATTTCCCTGCACCCCCCCCCCCCCACCCCCCGACACAAAGACAGCTGGCCAGCAGAATGGTGTGTGTTTTTCTTGTTTTAAATCAGTTACATATGATAAGCTCAGGGACAGAGAAGGGCCTGAACGAACGCAGGGCCCATCCTGTGGGGCCGGGATCAAAGTCAGGCCCCCCGGTGGTGAGCCTGGTTGCGCACAGAGGTCGCCATGCCAACCAGGCATTCTGGAAAGTCCATCTCGCGCAGGTGCTTCCCCCAGCAGCGGCCCGCCCCCACACCACAGTCATGGAACAATGCCACTGGCGGTGTTCAGCGAGAGCCTGCCGGGGCCCCTGGTACCGGTGCTGGCACGACGGGTGTGTTGAGAGGCTGCACCTGTGAGGGGTCCCTGGGAGAACGCCAGCGGGGGGGGGGGCGTGACACGTTTAACGGAAGGAGGCCCACAGAAAACAACAGCGCCATCTCCAGGACGAGGATGGCAAAACATGTGAGGGAAAGGGCTCAGTCCTGGCTGTACCCAGACAAACAAAACACTCAAAGTGCATCCAAAACCACACACTTCTTCACTATACAGTAGGTGAAACATAGTATGCGGCGCGAACAGTATGTCCAAGTCCTCAGTATAGATGACAGTAGGTGAACAATATCTGGATGGTACACTACATTCCAAAGTGTGCAACCGATGGACGCTACGCAATGCTGCAAGGCCACTGGAGCTGCAACCAGAGATGAAAGACTGCCGCTTGCTCAGAAATTTGTGTCAAGATGGCGGAGGAAGAACCATCTCTGCACAAATGTCAGTATAAAACAAAACCCAGTTGCAAAAGTTGAATTAATTATGTATCTTATTTTGTTGATAGTTTTTAATTATTTTGAAGCTACATCATTGTAAAATGCCTGAGTGAGGTAATATGCAAACGCAGTATGTCCGAGTGCATGCATACTGTTTTCATACTACCGTAACGGTCAAGTAGTAGGCATCTAACTAATTCAGTAAGTATTGTGTAAGTATGCAATTTCAGATGTGCCTCCAGACTCAGAGGGCTTCTCAGCATGACAGCCATGCAGACCCTCAGAGGTCCGAACTCAGCGTCTGCACTTCAGTCTACACCCATCTGGAGAACTGGCCCATTGGGCTATGACGCCATGTATAATTAATCTGCTTCTTTCTGATGTTTCAGTAGTAATTACTTCCCATTATCCTGCCATTCTAGCAATCAGAAAGGTAGGAAAGAAAAATGGCCCCCAAAAATTCAGCAAAAAACAACCCATAATTCAGAAAAAACCTTGCTTCCTTACTTATTAACATTTATTTTTTTTAGTCGACACTTTTATCCAAAGTGAAGAACAGAGAGCGCAGGGTCAGACAGTTCCTAGAGAAACTGGGCTTAATGGGCTTGCTCAGGGGCTCAAGGACAATAACTGCTAGCCACAGGGTGTGAACTGGCAACCTTCCGATCACAGGCTCTGAGGCCTAACGCACTGAGCAGCACACTGCCCCGATGCTACACAACTTCACTGAAACAGAGCTGGTCGTTAATCTCCAGATCTCCATGAGTCACATCGTCCTGGATGACCAGTCCACCAGGGCCGTTTCTCAGGGTCCTGGAAGCCTGTCATGTGAGATGCAGCACTTACACCTAGCCATGGTGATCAAAACCGTAAGAAGAATACCCATACATCTTCACAGGAATACATAAGATTCCAGGGAAACACTGACTCCTCGAGGCTGGCTGTTTGAGTGGAGTGAGTACGTGGTGCAGTCCCACGGTGGCTTCTGTCTGAGCACCATCCCCGGCCTGAATGCTCTTCCCATCATCAGCTGCTGCTTCTTCGTGCCGATTTTATAATTTGGCCTCTGCAGAACACTGTAAAACGAGTGTTTCCATGCAATAATCACGTGGCATCATCCAGGCTAGGTCATATGATAGGGGTGACTTCACCTGATGATGACAATCCTCAAATCCGTCCGCATTAAACAGCATCACGTAGGAAGCGGTGATGACATGCTACAGAAATACCTTGAAAGGAAGACTCCCACAAAAAAGCAAATTACAAACTTACAAGCCACTCCGGCACTCATTACTGCGCAGGCAAAGGGACTGGACGCCCAGCGGCTCGCCCACCTGTACCTTATTATAACAAGGTAAACTTCACCCCGCTGACCTCATGTCCGCTCTCCACAGTCAGCAGAGGAGTGGCACATCCTCACCACCTCCCTTTGAGTCATCCGCTTTTCACAGGTTATTCAAAGCACTTCCATTCTTCAGACCCACTTTCGTGAGTAGGCCGACATCAACGTCAAACGACATTGCAGCAATGATATACTCATACCAACTTGTAATTGTGATATTCTCACCCATGGTATTTAAAGCAAAATTGACTGACATCAAAATGGATGTGTCTTTAACATAACTTCCAGAACATACAGCACTATAATCCCAGAGAAGGTAAAAGCAGCTCTTGGGTTCAAGAAAACCTTTGAGATTTCCTGAGGTGCTCTGTCAGACGGCAGGCGTTTGGGAAGAGGTGATATCAGGAGGTTGATCATGATTGCGATCCCACAAGCCGCAGGAGGAGGTTATGGAATCTTTTGAAGGTGAACAGAGGAATGCCGCAGCTCCTCACCTTGTATAAACTGTTTGTTTTACAAGACAGTAAACACAGCTCAACGCTCCGTTGTGTCTTTCCACATCATATGTGACATTAATCTCCCTTTCCAGAGATTTTAGCAGCTCAAGGTCAAGTAAAAAGGGCTTCCAGTCTAGATTCCAGTCAAGCTAAATCTGCACAAGGTGGACGTACAACTTCCGGAAGCTGAAGGAGCCACGGCCAAGACTTTTAAGGCAATTAAGCATCTTTAAAATGAAACGACAGAGATATAGAGAAAGAAATTAAAAAGCCCTCAGACATTTGATACTTGGGGGGTGGGATTTATGTTATTGGCCACATGTGATGCCATCTGGAAGACATGCTTGTGGTTCGGGGCTGTACATCACACGTTCAGAGCATGAGTGTAGGGCCCCGCCCATCCACCCCCCACCCCTCACCCCTCGCTTCCCCACGTCTCTGTGCCCTAGTCCCGAGAGAAGATCATCCAGCCCCGTTGGCCCGGCCGGCGAATTTCCACTCCACATGTTTTTCCATTCCAGCGAGGCAGCTGGCCCAGGCTTCGCACTGGCCTGCATCTCAGCCAAACTGCTCAGATCGTTTCAAGGGAAAAAAAATGAGAAAATGAAGACTTGGACAGTGTTACCTTTGCTCTTCCAGTGCCTGTTCCTTTTAGCACCATCTCAGGCATCTGACAAAGGACCCCTTTCCACCCACATCTAAAACGTCATTTCATGGATGCTAGTATTTTTGGGAGACATCTTCATCATATCATACTACATTCAAATGGGAAAAAATGCAATCTATAGTCTTTGTGAGTATCGGTAATGAATGCCAGTAGTATTTTGCAGCACCGTCTCTTACTATTATGGGATGCCTGTACAGTATATTCATTCATTCGTACTGCTGCTTCATTTGGTACCTGCAGGAGCCCTGAAAATGAGACACCTCAGGACCTAACATACACAGACCTAACACACACATTAACGATCCAGACTAATGGGACCTCATTTCCTCGGCCCACGTCTGCTCGCCACGGCGCCACTCATGAGAGGAGCTGCACTCATTTGACCATTATTGATGGGCTCCTGACACCCCTTTACGCAAGCAGAGAGACCCCCGGGTTCTGCAGTATTGGGCCGGAGGCGACGTGCATGACTTTACGCGATCAGGCAACAGAGTAGACGCCTTTCAGGTCTTCGTACAATCCTGGCGCATGAGGCGCCATAACACGAGAACTCTGCAAAGCCCCCCTTCGTGCTCTTCAGGTGAAACATTTGTTCACAGCCCAGCCCCTTCAAGCTGAGGGTGGGGCAGAGCATCTCATAGAGGGGAAGGGGGTGAGGGCAAAGAAAGGCTCCATGTCAACGTGGTGGACACAGGTTTTCATATGACGCTCCCTACAGTCTCCTTATTTTCCAGACTTCGTTATATGTGGATCAACCCAGGGTTATGGCTACCTCTTGACGAGGTGGAGAGTGCCAGCAGACACTGAGACTGATACATAGCCTGTGGTAATGATGGCAGCTGCATGACATGATAGGTGGCACTGCAAACCAACCCCTGAGACCCAATGCCGGGACCTGGGCCAGATTGACAACGAGCACAGAGACAGCTATCATCATGAAGCCCCGTGGATTCCAAGCATGACATGAGGAAAGCAAACAGTAGTACCCATCACAATTTTCCACATCCTAATGCTCTGTTTTCCTAACCCAGTCCTCGTGGAGCCCCAGTCAGTCCACATATTTGCTCCCTCCCAACTCATAGCCAATTGAGAGCACTGTGTACCTAGTACAGGTGGACTGTCTCGGTATCCCCAGGCCTGGGTTAGGACACACTGTCCTAATAGAGATCAATATTAGGCGTCTCATATTTCGACCTCATCTACATAGGAGTGAGAAGGCCCTACACATAAAGCCGGGACCTGAGCTCGGACTTCATCAGAAGCACTTAGAACAACACTGATGACCCAGCGTAAGCTCGATTAAAGATAGAGACTTATGGCAGTGCCGGTCATGTCAAAGAATCGGACCAGTGAATGGGCAATTTTCTCTGTGTGCTCTTTAAGCGGAAGGCAAGGGGGAATTTGGATGTGGCATCACTCCAAGACAGAATAAAGCAGGAATTAGTTGCTGCATGGTGCTCCCACAGTCTGTTACCTGACTGAAGTGCTTGATAGAGGCCGGGGCGGAAGCCAGCAGTGCAGACTGAGATGCTTATCAAATCATGGGCACGGGGGGAGGGGTGCAAGCAACAGGGCTGTCAGCTGGGGATCAGGGCCAGGGCTGTAAGGGAAGCCACCCCCCCCCCCCACCCTACCTCACCCGCACGAAGCTCATGTCACATCCTGGAACCACCCAGCACTGGCATGGCCAGATCACTGCGGTGACAACAAAGGGCCCGTCTTGCTTCCGGAACATTCCAGACAGGCAGCATTGAAATATTTTTTTTTCATTTCTATCATATGTGAAAACTGAATTTTTATAAATTTTAATTCTGTTAGTATTAAAAATTGCAAATTTTATTAACAGAAACGCAGCAAGCAGCACAATGGCTTTGAATGTGGCCAGCAACTTTGACAATAATGCTGTAAAAATGGGTGAAAACCGTGCTTTGGATAGACAAGTCACCTAGGCAACCAAACCGTATTGTACATATACACAGCATTAAATACTGCACACACTGCAGTAATGACTGCAAAATGATGGCTATCCCACTGTATCTTTGCTTATTAGCTGCAATTCACTGTAATGCAGCTTGATCTACCTGTGTATTCGGAACATACACACCAAGCACACTTTCACATGGAGTCTGGTTCTCTCAAGCCACTTGCCAGTTTCATACTCCACAATTTAGCGGTACATCAGCTTAAAACTGACAGAAAATGCCCCTTATTTATAGGAAATTTGTTTTGATCTATGTTATTTATTCTACACCATAAAAAATTATGTTTAAATGCTAAAAAGACCCTTGGGGCATTTTCACCATCATGGAAGCCAAATGGCATACAAATGGCAAATGGTATACAAGCGCTACTGGCCTTCTGCATTTGCTACTTTTATACAGAGATGAAGCGCATGCCAAATTAGCAGAAAAGCACTCTGAATGCCCGCAAGGACTTGGGAAGGGCGACAGACGTATGCAAGTCATTACTTCTTGCACATTCCATGAAAAACAGGGGCTGGAATCTCAAAAACAAGGGTGCTCCAGGTTAGATGATGAATTATCTGCTTTCATAAGACCTTCAGCATAACTGGAAATGTTAACCTCACAGGGCAAACAGAGCATCCTGCTAGGTCTGCACTGGCAGAAGGCACTCTTGGGAATTATGCACCGTTAATATAAAAGCACAGATTTGCCATCTGTAACCTGGTGCTACAGTACTTAACCTCTATTAAATCATTAACGTACAACAGAATTACCAGCAGTACCAGCATACTACAAAACTGAACAGCAGAATTTCCCCTGAAGTTTGCCATTTAACAAGACAGAATTTACTTATCCTTGCATAATATATGCATGCACATGTCTTTGAAAAAAAAAGACACCAACAATGAAGACAACCTTAGATGGAAGTCTGGGGAAATGCAGGCTCCCGTAAGCTAATCCTCTCAGCTATGGTGCGTGAGTCTTGTTGGCTGACGACAAAGGGAGTGTTTGTTTGTTAGGAAGCACAAGGCCATCCAGTGTTTCTGTCACAAAAAAAGCATTTTCCATGCGAGTTAGTTATATCATTTTGGAGGGGAAAAAAAGCACACACACATGACAGCTTTCAAAAGGGAAAACCATGAAAACAACAGTGCATTTCATGTTTTTTTAAATGGGGGCTGGAACAGAACGTGCTCTCCTCCATGCAGTCATTAATTCACACTCTGAGCTAGTTCAGTTCTGATGGCAGAGTTATT
This sequence comes from Stomatorhinus walkeri, assembly GCA_026784285.1. Taxonomy (NCBI): domain Eukaryota; kingdom Metazoa; phylum Chordata; class Actinopteri; order Osteoglossiformes; family Mormyridae; genus Stomatorhinus; species Stomatorhinus walkeri. The sequence continues at coordinate 22,675,646 of JAODUD010000026.1, forward strand.
AGGACACTAAGGAGGCTGAGTGGACTCTAATGCTGCTTCGAAGAGATGCTGATACTACATGGGATTCGTCTATGCATGGAATGTAGGGAACAGTATTCTGGGTATTCTAATAGTGATGCAACCACGACAAGGACGTCACCGTGTCATTTTGACATTTTTCACCCTACCAGGAAGGTTCAAAGTGACAGCAAAAGTGACTTCACAAAGAAATGGACTTCACTACTGTGCCTTGTCATATTATGTAAAACACCGCCCAAACACACACGCCCGTGCACACACAAACCCCACAAACCCTGTTTGCGAGTTTCCCAGGGGGGCCAAACCAAACATGCTCACAGCTGGAGCAATAGGCCCCCAGCACCCTAACTACACATCATTATTTGCATAGCTTGCATTTCACACCAGTTCCACTTTTGGTCCACTTTTACTCCCTTGTCAGACACACACCACATTTTCCATAAGGGTAAGCAGAAACCGATTTTACCCATAATGCACTGGGATACACTCAGGTCCTTTTGATCCAATACATAATATACACATCTAAAGAATAAGAAAGAAATTAAGAAGGAACTCTGTTCAAGAACATTTTAGCCTGTCAGTGACTAGGTAGCAATTTTTCTTCTCAAAATTCTTCTCCCTGTGCCACCAAAAAAATAGTATCTGCAAAAAATTGTTGCTGTAAAGACAGTATGGGTTCTAGGCTGCTGCCATGGAGGCTCCCGTCTCAGAATTCGGATTAAAGATGAGCGTCTGTAACACGCTTTCGCCTGCAAGTGTCAGGCAGCCTTGGGGACGAGCAGACTGGCCCCAAGCAGGGTTCGCCAGGCCACCACATTCAGCCTCCTGGGCAGCTCCATGGTGTTCTGGGGGAAACGTTTCATTTTCCGAGTCCTCAGAAAGATGGTCGTGAGATTCGACTGGCAGGTAACATGACCATACAACTGAAGGATTTTGTTCCACTGCTAACACAATCATGTTTTTACACTGAGTTCTCCTATGTTACCCCTTTTGGCTTACAAGACATGACACTCCATAAGATCTTCAAGGCGAGTCTTCCGTCCCACTCCAAACAGATGAAGTCAGTGGTGTCCACTGACCCTTCCAAGTGGGCAGGGAGCACTAGGAGACTCCACCATTTGGGTCGATTCAACAGACAACAGAGTTAAATGTTCCCCAACGAGAAGCGACTGGGCCTGAATAGAATTTACATGAACCCTCACCGGGTGTGCTGATAACATCAGCATCAGAGCCAAAGGGAGGGGGATGCACGTGGGGTTCTGATTGTGTGAATTAACATAATAGCAGGAAATCACTGCTTTTCAGCACATTCCCACTCCATCTGTTGATGCAGCAGATGCCCCAAAAAATCCATGTTGATTGATAGGAACCAAGACATGATCCAACAGATGGAGGAAGGGTAAAGGTGCTAGCTAGCCTGCGGCTGACTACCCCTCTCACGACTCCTGGCGGAATCATGACATTGCAAGTAAGAACATGGCCCCCACTGTTTCCCAGATGTGTTTATGGGGGACAACAATAAATGTCCATTGCATGAGCATGACTGGTGGGCCGCATCAGAATCAGGGCAGAGCCAATAGCGTGCATACTGAGGGAATGTGTAGGGTACCTTCTAGACCTGACCACTGGTCTCTATATACACTCTCCAGTCAAGAAAACGTTTGACTATGAACCACAGAAGCAGCATGTCGCTGATACTCAATGGCTGGAGCCAAATAAATTAAATAGCCAGTACCTGAATCCACAATCAGTTAGCTAAAAACACATATCACATATCTATTATACAAACAAGGGAAATATAAGCCCTATGAGGGCGAACCTGCTACAAATAAGAGCAACATTAAAATGTTGTGAAACCTCTCCGATGTTTAAATAAATGACATCACTCATCTCTGCTACACTCTATTCCACCATCTAACCAGTCCACCAGCCCCCATACCCTCCCCCCATGTCCTGTCCATCACATCAATTAACACTAAAGTTCGATTGCAACAGAACCTCAGCTGACCCGTGAAAATGGATTGGCCGGTGGCTCAGAGGCTGTCCAATTAGGAAAGTGGTCAGGTGTACATGCATCGCACATGCTACAACAATCAAGCATTGACCGTAATCACTTAAACTCCTGGTGAGGGGTTTGGGGGAGGGGTTAGGTAATGGTGCCCTTTGTTGGCCTGACCATGGCATCCAATCTACTACATGAGGGTGCCCGTCACAAGTGGGTGGTTTGCCTCAGTGAAAACAGGTCTCTCCTATCTCACAGCACATGGCTTCTTCTTTCCAGCATGAACAAACCTCTTTGCGCCAGAAGCTTGGTGTACCTTCACACGGCATACAAAAATCACCTTTCAGACAGAATGAACAAACAAATAAACAAACAGAGGGCCAGGCCTGTAGTTGGTCAAGCCTCCCCCCTTCTGGTTTTGTTTTTTTACTCTTCTGAAAAACTTTGATCACAGGTTTTGTCTTGGGATCAAAGCCGGCTGGCCTTCGTTAAAACGGCCTCACACCTCGTTACGCCTGCTCCACAATTCGCCTGGGGGCCCCTCCGCCGCCACCGTTAGTACTCCTAATTACCATAGGGCCTGGCCAGAGAGCACAGGCCCCGCCCTTCATCTGGGTCCCATCTGAGCACTAGCTGGAGTTCAGCTGAATGAGACATTTCCCCCAGTATTGAAAAGTGAAACGTTCCCTTCTCACCCTGCATCAGATTGGCTCTGTTTGATTTTCCTCCCTCCTATCCGTTCATTCCTTCAGCCAAAATGGTGGAATGAGGGTTCAGCACCGCCGAGCCAAAGTGGTTTGAGATGGAGGGGAGCATCCACAGGCCAGTCCCAGGCGATCCTGTCTCGCCAGGGTCTCTTCCAGCCACCGGCAAATGCCCCCCCCTGTCAAGCCTTGCTCCTCTAACCCCTCCCCCCTTCCAAAACAGCGGCTCCACAGCCCCGCGACCGGCTGCAATGAAATCACTGGTGCAGATGGGAGAAATTAGATGGCCAGCTCAACTGGAGGGCGGTTAAATCTCAAATTACTTTCAGACGCGTGGCGCGCGCAGACCAGCGGTGCAGCCAGCGGCTCCAGGTCGAGTGCGAGCGAATGCAAGCCTGGCAGGAAGTGACTCCGGAGCTTTGTCGGGTCTCGCTTCCTCACTGTTGTAAACCCCCCACCCCAAATGAACGCCCGTGCTCAGACAGCACGAATCCAGCTCCCCACCCCCCATCCCCCTGTCAAAATGTCACCACACTTAGATTTCAGATTTCTGACTCACTTTCGGTACTCCAATGACACATCACGCGCGGGTGGGGGGGGTGGGGGGGGTTAGGCAGACGGACACAGAATCCGTGGGAAATTGCAGGCAGTCTCGTTAGCACGAGCGTTAAGCGTTAATGAGCCTGACACACAGACAAGCTGCTCACTGACGTTCCTCACTTTCCGACAGGATCGCTGCTGCTGTTCCGCATCTGGGGCCAGAGGTCCTGCTCTCCTGCCACCCACTGGATCGCAGCATTCTCCAGGCTCCTGCCATACAGCCTGAGTTTCCATGGCAACACAACGCTTTGACCACAACTATCTACGCAAACCTGTGAAAGAATAGCTGGGAGCTCGAGTTAGCATTAAAAAGTGCCCTTGAAAAATCCCAGCTTGCGTTTTAATATTTAAAAACATAATGTGCATTAAAGCTATTAACATTCCAGCAAAAATAAAAAATAACAAAACACCCACCCCATACACGGAACAGTACTGCCCTGAAATTAAGAGCATTTTAATGCAGAATATTGATGTGCTTAGCAGAGAGACCAGCACACATCCTAGAAGGATTAAAAGGTGCGTGTGTATATGCACATCTAAAGTCTACTAACAGCAGCTTCAACATCCTAGTTCTGTAAAACCCTCAAATCTCAGCAGATTTTAAGCGAAGTGCAGTGGGTGATATTAAAAACAGGGGAGCGGGTGTGATTACAAAGGCTGTCGAGGGTCATTACTCTGCAGCATACATGTTAAACTTGGCACGGGACACACTGCAAGGGACACAAATCATTTCCATTCCACTCCGGGGCATTTTCAGTCTCTGCCATCGTGGAACCCCTAACTGTGAATGCAGCTGTGAGACCTCCCCCCAGACATGGGCGGGGGGGGGGGGGGGGGGGGCGGG
>JAODUD010000026.1:22685314-22721513 GCA_026784285.1 Stomatorhinus walkeri
CTATAACGCACGTAGTCACTAAACTTGTGTTGTTCTTAGACTAGGAAATACTACTACTACTGTATATTTAAAAACCCACGAAGTCGTGAATCCGCGATAAGTGAACCGCGAAGTAGCGAGGGATCACTGTAATTATAATCGATATTTACATAGCAGTTGAAATATGTTGTGTGGAGTTTGCATGTTCTCCCCTTGTTGTTGTGGGGTTTCCTCTGCGTACTCTGGTTTCCCAGCTCAGTCCAAAGTCATGCCATGGTTAATTGGACTTGCTAAATTGCCCATTAGTGTGCATGTGTGAATGAATGGTGTGTGAGTGTGCCTGCCGATGGATGGGCCCCCCATCCTGGGTTGTCCCCTGACTTGTGCCCATGGCTTCCACGACATGCTCCAGACCCCCCGCAACCCAGAATAGGACAAGCAGTTTCAGAAGATGGATGGATGGTGAAATATTTGAAAAAGAAATCCTGGAAACCCAACTCCACATTTACAATGAGTGCTGTGCATTTCCAAGAAAACTGTTAAGCACCAATTAAACGGTAATCGATGCAACATGCAAAAGCGGAAACCTAATTGCTCTCATGCGCAGCTCTTTACTGTCACGGCTGAGTAAATATTTTCTGTTTGACTTCTTTTATTCTTCCTTTTTCATGTGATCTGCCAGGCATGGGTGGAATGAATGGTAAGTGTGTGCCCATTTAGGCACTTCTGCACTCCAGCTAATCATTAGCCTAAAATATTTTCCAATTTCCATTACAATTTCTGCAAAAACAAACATGCTGTTGCGCACTCTTCTCGTAGTAGACACTGAAAAGAAAAACAGTATATTTTCTTTCTCTCAGCCTTTGCCCTACCTTCCATTGCCAACCTTTTTTCATTATGTCCAAGAACTGTACAATTTGTAAATGATAGCTCCACAAAACAAGGGGTTGCCACTTGTGAGAAACACCAAAACAATTTAGAATGTCAAGACAGAAAGTTCTGGGCAAATGAAGCCACAGATGAGCTTAGCTGGTCATTTTACACCAGCCAAATTCCTTACACCTTCCCAGTCTCCACAACATAATCCCTATAACTGTTTCCATTCCTTAAAACACAGAGTGCTTGCTGCAGGAACACAAACACGGGCCAGTGTCCCAGGACATGGTAGCCCCTTCTCCCACTAACCGTTGAAATGGTTAAAACTTAATATCCTGTCAGAAAAGCAAACAAGGCACATAGAGACACCTGGTTCACCAACAGGGAGACCCGACACAGCTCTATGACAACCTGCTGTCATATAAACACATGGCCCCTCAATGCTACCGTGCAGGATTTATGGTGTAAGACACAGGTGTCACTACAACGATAAGAAGCAGCAGAGCGTATACGATGCAGTAATAAAACCAAAAGAACTGCAATGTAAGGGTAACTTTCAACACCTGCTTCACAGGTTTGAATATGAGCCAAACGTTCTCATAGGTTAACGCCGCTTTCCGGTGTCTTCTCTATATAGCAGCGGGGAGGTAAACTGGGCCAAGGCGACATTCAGCATCACGCCCAGCACTGCCATATTCCTGAACTGTTTACTAGAAGAAATATCTTGTCACATCCTGCTAAAAAAACCTTGTGATGTTGCAACATTTAAAGCACAGGGCTTAACTGAGAAAGCAATACGACATCATCTGAAAATCAAGATTTCAAGACGAAAAGGGGACACTATAATTGATGCCAACACCCTACAGCGTGTAATTTTGCACTCTCTGAATGCTGAGTCAACCCTCCCCCCATCACCCTCTAATTGCGCATCTGTGCTTAAAATACATTATATATTTATTTCAATAACGCCACTCAAACTCCAGTCTTTAATTGGAGGTGGTCTCTGTGACTACTCTTACCTTTACATAGACCTACAAGAGCATTTATTCCAGCTGAATTTAAGAGTAGAAAACTGTTTCTTTTTTACTTTAGAAAACAGAAAGATACTGCGTGTACTTTTCCAGTCATTATTAAGCTATTTTCACTCCAGATGGAACTGCAAATTGAGGTAATTTAGTACTGAAAGGTGACAACGTGGAATTTAAAGCTGTACACTGCATATTAGCATTTTAACAACCATGTTAGTGTATCTCAGTAGTATAGTACAGTTATAGTGAGCCTATAGTAAAGTTCACATAAACGGAGTTTAATCAGCGCCACGTGTTGGAATGTGACTCTCATCGAAGGCCGCATTAAGTATTCAGGTTACATAAATAACTAATTATTTTATGCAAAACAAAAATGACCCAAATAGCTAAACGGTTGTGTTTAATCCGAGTGAATATTCTGTGTAATCCCCTACATTACAACGGCCCCATATAATTTTATATAAATGTTAAAGATAGCTACAAAATTAAACGTTTTAGGTATTAAGAGTCCACAAAAAATTATTATGAGAGACATTAATTACCTTCTGGTCCACTATCGAACAGACAAGATCTTTGACGGCAGACAGCGATAGATCATGCGCGTCCAGGTTAACCGTCTCCCTGGTGAGTCCGATCTGGAGGAGGAAGGAGACGCCGTGAAAGGAGCCTCGGGAGTTGGTGGGACTCGGGGCACTCAGGCTCCCGTTAGAGAGCCTGCAGAAGGGCGCTGGGGGGCTGGGGGACGGCGACGGGGTCGGCGGTGCAGCGGGATTCTGAGGATGAGGGTACGCTTTAGGCAAGGGCGAAGGAGACGAGCTGCTGCAGGTAGACATTGGAGTGTCCTCCGATTACCGAGATGCTCACTGTGCAAAATATAAAGGTGACCAAAGTATTACCAACAAATATTACGCCGCTGTATCGTTTTCTCCATCTCGCAGCCTGGAGGGACCGAATACAGCACCTCCCAGATAAATGATCATCAACCCCGATTTCTCGGGTAGGGGGACATTTCAGAAATGATATGCGGTATCCTAAAATGGGGCGCCTGAAGTTATACAGAAAAGTGGCTTTCGAGTCAGCGGGAAACGCCTGTTGATTCCGACTTCATCCTCCGATTGGGCTCGCAAAGCGCTTAAAGCCAATAAATAAAAATGATCCCTAATAAAAGAAACTGAACGTTGTTTCGTATCTTCCACGTCTCTTCCGCGGCTGTATTACTCCCAGAGCTCGATTAGATTAAGGCCATTCTTTGGAAATGTTCCTTGCTGTATGTAGTCCACTTTTTGCCAGTTGTAGTCCACTGTCAGCCGACGTTCTTCTTCAATCGCCGGAAATCTAGCAACAAACATGAAAAACGGGGAAAATGAGCGGACACTGGCTTTAATGGATAACTTCACAAACGCAAGTTTCTGCGAAATACAACAAAGAATAAGGCACGGAGCGATGTATTTACGCCTGGTCGACGTAGAGACCTCAAAAAGGTGCTATTAGAGTAACCCGTGGACAAATATTGAATTCATAGCGCATATTATAACGACAATACGATTTTAAACATATATGAACAGCGGAAATGTGTGACATTTTTTTAGTCACCTCACATTTCGATGACAAATGTACTGCTTGCCAGCAACACTTAAAATACGCATATACTGTTTTCATTTTCGTTTCAGACTTTAAAGATTAGTAAAAAATGCATCTTTATTAATAAATTACACTTTGACAAAAGCATTGCACATATACATCAGTACCTGCAATTTCACATATGTAAGCATGTGTATTTAGTTGCCGGACTTTTCGTATTTCTAGCTTCATTATACGTCTCACATCTGGAAACAGAACTATTCAACATCTGGGACCCTCCCACTTTCAACAGAAAAGCAGACGGAATAACCACCAAGTCTGTACATGTCAACAAATGAAGTTACACTAAATATATATTAGATATTCTACATGTGACATAGTATTTCTCACCAACTAATGCTAGTCAATTTGAAATTTTCTTCATAAAAAAATACGTTACCTCCGCTTACTCAAGAAGGCGGTTTTTACAACCCTGGGAAAAGTACTGCAAAAACTTCTAAATTCAAGCAACACCAGAAAACGAGAATGAAGAGTTAATTCACAGTGCAGTTAGCAAGAAAAAAAACTTCTCCTGGAACTTTAAAACTGAAAATATGAATAAAAATCAATATATAGGCGGATACCCAGTCAAATACCCCAAAGTTCTCCCTCCCTTCAAAAAAACTTTCTCTTCTATCCACAGCCAGTTAGCTAGCTCATGCGCATCTTATTATCCCTCCAGCTGTGACTGCACCCCCTTCTTCCAGTTAGAATGAAGAAGAAGAAAGGCATTATGGACCCTGGAGTTCATGTGGCCTTCTCCGCATTTTTTTACCAGTTGTAACGGCGATGCAAAACTACATATCCCATTTTCAATAGCAAATGCTTCTGGCGTCTATCTGTAAAACACACATGCGCGTTTATTAACACGGTTTCCCGTTATACGGAGACTGTATTGTAGTGGTCTCTGTAGTATTAACGACCTCTAACGGTGAAGTGAAACGTAAGAAAGATATAGTGATGTATAAAAGCAGGTTCGTGGACACGTATGAGTTTTATTCACTTTCTGTGCCTTGCGTGCTGAAATAAAATTAAATCTTGTATGGAAATATGACTTACGAACAACTATTTAGCGTTTCAGTGGATTAAAAGCTTAAGAAACTACCCGCATAGTTGCATGTCTGACGGTTTTTATGAGCACCATAACAAAATATTGAATTAAAACTGTTAAAAACAACTCTCCAGTTCAGTGAGATCAAACTTTCGTTACACAATTACTTGGGTGTATTCCTCATACCGTTGCCATGTTGCTATAGCACCCTGAAACATAATACTGCATCATGAAGAGCAAGAAGGAAATGTAACATTTTGTAACTATTTGAGCTAGATTATAAGCAATTAATTATGTTAAAGATACAGAAATATATATATCCAATACAACAAGAAAAATGTCCTAAAAAAGAAAACACGGAGGGGTTTACTTTGTAATTTTAGGAAAATCTAATCCCTACTTGTGGTATATTGAAGTAAAACACCATAAATAAGATGGACAGAAAAAGGTACAGTATAGGATGGGGGGAGTTAATGCCCTACTGAAAGCTATGTTTTAAAAGGGTAAATAATGCGTATTGTTCGACTAAACAAACAAATGTCATTGAAATCAAAATTAGCTATTACAATTGTTTCTCGAAGGAAGCTGCAGAAAGACGAAAAATAGCACAATAACGGCAGAAGCCCTCGAAAAGTCATCTCAGAGGATACTAGACTTCTGTAGAAAAAGATGCAACTATGGTTGACAAGAAAATAGCACATATGCTTGCACTATAACAACCAATATTTTAAACTGAATTAACCCCAGCCTACATTGAGGGAGTCCCTGGTACACCCTACGATACGCATCCAATATGAACAGGAAGATCTGTGTGGGTCAGAAACAATGTTAATTTCCTGTTATAAAATGTCTCCAGTTAACCAATCAAACTGTCCATATTGGTGCATCATGACAAGTTTTGTAGAGGGGGTGATTGTTGACAGCAACAATGTGCCCAATCAGACACATCATAAATCTGCAGAAAACTTAGGCGGGGAGTCACTGTGGGATGACATGCAGGTTCATGAAGCTCTTCAGAGAATCAGTTTTGCAGGACCCCGACTCCACTTTACCTTAACAACATTCCACTAGTCCGGAGTTTTGTGACTGCCTGGATTCAAAATGTTAAATGGTACCGTACAATAATTTGATTGTTCCAGAGATTTCAACACAGATGGTTTAGGTTCCTGTATATTTTTAATAGACGACATATAAACGATAGAGGAACATAACAGCAGAGAAGACCAGAAAGTTGCGCAAACAATATAAAAACTCTTAAGTAGCAGTTATTCTTGCGTTCATGATACTCTTTAAAACTTCCCACCCTCACAAAATTCCTATTACCCCCCCTCCCCCAATGAAAAAAACATCTGCTACATCAAAAGATCATTGGGCATGCAAAATTTGTAAATATTGATAGTTCCACTATATTGAGGGTGCTAAAATGACAGCCTGATTCACTGTTCCTGAGTGCTACCTTTCCACTGGCAAGCATTAACACATCTGCACTGGAAACCTGTAGCTAAATGGAGTTAAAGATTAACAGACTGTAGTTAGTATATGGGAGTCACTGTTAACATAAATTTAACCACATTTCCCGGCCTTTCTGCACAGGTTGCCGGAGTTAGTACTGCGGGAAACTTGGGTCGATCTTCTGAGCCCATGCCATCAAGCCTCCGCAGATGTCCTTCACTGTTACATTCTCAATGTCCACGCCGGACATCTGCTCCAGGACCTGGACTGCCTTCTGAGAGTCGTTGCCCAACTTGCAGATGATGTACACTGTAACAGGCAAACGTTTATGAAAAACAGAAAAACCTTCCACCATATATGTCTGATCTTCCCAGTTTCCCTAAAACAGTACCAGCTCAAAAGTACTGTGAAGTTTGCGAGACAATAGGTGTAAGTTGATTTCACAGTGGAACACCCATTTATCCATTTTTTTTTTGGGGGGGGGGGGGGCAGAGCTGTGATGTATCTGAGGCAGCAAAGGCCACAAGGCAGAGAGGTGCACCCTGGAAGGAATGCCAGTGCATCACAGGGCAACACACACCCACATATACCATCATATTCAATGGGCAATTTATAGATGCCAGTCAATCAACCTGACTGCATGCTCAGCCTTGTAGGAGTGAGGCAGTTGCACCCCCTACTGGGTCACCATGCCATCCTCAAAACAAAACAAGCTGTGGAAAATCATTCTCTTCCCATGAGCGCCACATAAAACCTAACATAACTCTTCAGCAGTAAATTCTCTCCGTGGACATTAATTCACCTGAGCTGCAGTGCGGCTCGAGAGCTGTCAAACTGGGCCCCATGATCGTAAAACGCTGCTGAACAGGATGGCCAGTGACGATTAAAAAAAATTACAAGGGAGCACTGCACAAGCGTTTGGGGGGATCCATTGACTTATTTTCATGCATATCGAATTTGCTTAACAAGGGGGCTATGAGATAACACATTTCACTTTTCTTTTTAATTTATGGGCTTTAATTTATGAACACCCTTGAGCCATTATGATGCGTACGTTAGCTCCATTTTTTTCTCTCTTCTATTCTTGGGTGCATTTTTCTGTGCTTGTGCCATTTTACTAATTTATTACACTCTGTAGTGTAAATTCTTAATTGCGTGTATAATTCTATGCAAAATAAAAAGGATTTTATCAGAACAGTCAGTCATTGAAGCACATCAGCCTGACCATGTGGCCTTAATTTGACAGCACGCTTCCCAAAATAGTGAATTAAAATTACTCCTCATTAATAAAACATACAGCATCACAGGCTGCACCTATAGTCTGTGGATATCAAACCTTGATTATTCAAGAAGCAGAGAGCCGCTTGTGTAGAATCCAATATTTCTGTATTGGGAAAGAATCTCTTAGCAACAGCAACGTCAGCACGGTCAATGGGTGCCAAATAAACCTGCTCTTCAGTGGGACCAACAGCCACAAAGGCTTAATTAGGGAAGAGGAGACTCGGAGCACTCATCTTTTTTGTTGCCAAAATGTTGCACCGTCTATCCCACTACTGTGTAACGAGGGGCTGCGCAAAACAAGAGCACCCATGCAAGCAGTCTGCACCCATGCAAGCAATCTCATGCAACCTCATCTGCACACATGCAGCGAAGGCAGCAGCAGTCTGCAGGCTTTCTCCAAAAGCCCCACCCCTCGTTACCACATGCTCAACATGTACACATCCAGCGGCTGTTTGGTGCCCTGCTTCATGTTACCCATGCACTAATTTGGAGGTTAATTTACATTGAGCTTCATAGAACACCACAAAACATTCTACAAGAGTTTTTTTCTCCCCCTTTCAATATCACCACATTTGAATGCCGACGCCAACCTGGAACGCTCATCTCTGTCTGCTGTCTGGAGTCTACTATCTTCTCTTTAAGCTTCTGCATATCTTCTGCTCTCCTGTCCTCTAAGCTTGCAAGTGGAATATCTGTCAGATTCATGGGAAAATAAGTCTGGTGGCATTTCAGTACCAAACAGAATGTGAAGAACAACACAAATGCATCCAGTAAATGGTATCGAAGTAGGTGTGCTGCTTCCACCAGACAGTGTGACAGCTTTATACCACAAGCCATCAGTAATCTTAAGTCACATTCATGTTAAAATCTCTGCCGAGCCAAACAACATTCTAGTACTCTACCTCACTCTATGCTTCACAATAATTCTATTAGAATCTCTATGGCATTTGCACTTTGCCTATAACACTCAACAGAAGCTGCTAAGGTTTCCTTTTGTGCAACAATTGATGTCCATCATGCTGTTCATTATGCTGGTTATATTTTAAAAGTATATAGAGAAAGCCCTGTATCGAATATTGTTACACTGTTCAGTGTTGTTTTTGTACTTGTGCACATTGTATTGTATCTGTTATATGTTGTTGTATATTGCATTGTGGGCCACGGAGAAACGTTCTCTCATTTCACAATGTACATATATACAGCTGATGATGACAGTAAAGTACCTTGAAGCTTGAAATCAATGACTGTATCAGAGTGACAGTACTGGTGCCACAGTGATTATGAAGCGAAGGATACTGAGAGAAAAGGGCAGGTGGCAAATGTTCACTTCCACTAGGGGACGAACATCCAGCAAGAGGTGGGGCCTCCCACTATCCACAATCTCCTTATATTCCTGCAAATTCCCAGCGTACAGGACAGTTACAGTTTACACCAGCGATTCTCAACCCATGGGTTGTGGCACATACCAAAAGGGTCGCGAGGCAAAACTGCGAAAGTAAGCATTTCAAAACCAGCAAGCTCCTGTGCTGATCCACGATCAGATCTCCCAGCTCCAGTCCTAGAATTAACCCACATAAACAGGTCTTGGGTCTGCAAATGCTTAGAGCAAAACTAGTGAAAACTGCTTAATTTAAAATTCACTGGCACATCCAATCAAATTTGTGCGATAGGTGTTGATTTGCCTAAATTGCAGAATGCCCCGCACGCTTGATAATAGCGTTAACTTAAGCCTATAGTTAATACAGGGTCACCACTGAGCCGGTAAGAACTGGGTCGCGGCGCAAAAATGGTTGAGAACCACTGGTTTACACATAGCAAAGACAGATTGTGGCTTCCTGCCAATAAAACTGAAAACAATATATAAACACAACCTTGCTTCTGCATAGCTGCCCATTGCGACAGAGAGGACATTTCAGGTTGCATTCCTGCAGCCGCAGGGATTATTAAAAATGGCATTTTTAAGTGCACTGCGATTTGAAGATCCGGTCTCACCAATAACTCCCCAACCTAATGCATTTACTCACCAGAAAGCAAACAAACGTGAACTTATGTAAAAGCTTCACACCCCCCTCACCATTTCAAATTAGTGGGTGGGTCGTCCTTAAGGTCGTCTGTGCTGCTCAGAGCTTGTGCTATTTACTAAGGTCCATCTAGGTAATTGCCCGAAATCGACAGGGCAATCATATAATTGTCTAACCGTAATCGTGCTAATCTAAAAGCGGCGGCCTTAAAAAACATTGAGGGCCCTTCTGCGTGCAGTACCTGGACAGATATCCTCTGTTCTCGGGAAAGCAGGGTGAGTCTGCGACACTTCAGGATGCCGTAGCATTAGCGAGTTCCGGAACAGGGAGACACAAAAATATCATGCATCATTAGAATCCAGTTTTATCGTCAAAACACAAACAAACGTATACTATAAATGACGAGTTTCAGCTGTGATTAAAAAGAAAAAGTGATTATTATGCATGACTTAGGGCTATTTTAGCGCCCTTTAATAAACAAAGAGAGGCTGTGTTATAGGGTCAAGCAAGACGTGTGCTTCTTACAAAACTGCACACTGTCTTGGACAAAGTGAGGTCTGGGCACGATCTAGCCCCCAGGGGCTAAATCACTGGCTGAACACTCAGCAGCACAAGGTTACCGCCCTAATGGCTCAGGATCGCAGCCCAGCACACAGACTGTACATTTGTCTGGATTACGTAAGAAGCTGCACAGATCACCATATACCTGCCTCCATACCTTGCCAATTATCACCAGAACAAAAAAATATGTGATATGTGATAACAAAAAATGAGCACATTTATGAACATATTTTTAATATCTATATTATATTTATAATCCCCGGTAATTCAAAACTGAAGATGTTTTCCATTCTCATATTAACATTTTAGTAAGAGCAGGCTTTAAGATGAAGCTTATTATTTTATGATATTTTTAACGCTAGCTTATAAACTCTAACTTGTTATTTATTGTTTCTGTAACTGTTTTTTGATATGTATTTTTGCTGTTGTTTACTGATGTAGCCCTTAGGAATGATCCAAATCATTTTAAATTGTAGGTGTAATTGTGCAATGAGAATGAAGAACAGTGAGCCCCCCCCCCAAGGCCACCCATCTCACTTTGTCCGTAGCAGCAGATCCGCAGAATTCCTCGTAGTTCTGCAGCTCAGTGACGGTCGGTCTATCCCCACACACCACGCACTCCGTCTTCCGGGAGCGGAGTCGGATTGAGCGGAAACGGGAGGTCTGGGCCTCGAACATCAGCAGCTGCTGACCGAGGGACGCTGGCACAACTTTGTCAAGGGAGACCAACTGCAGCACTCACAAAACACCAGGGGGCGCCACTCGCAAGGCAGCCCCCACAGTCGCTACTGCCGAACTGAGGCTACAGCACACACAAAATCAAATTAAATATATAAGCCTGTTGCGCTCCCAAAAACCACAAACATACAATTTTACCATCAATACTAAAACCATTTTTTAAATTTCCATCTGTTTTCTATAAACATTTATCAACTGCAGGCATACAACAAGCTTGGAACGTGTCTGTGGAAGCAGAGGAACAATAGATAGGATGCAGTGTTAGTCCATCACTGAACACAAAGACACACACACAAACACACAGGGTGCTTCAGGAACACCAACCTGTGAGTCTTTGAACTGTGGAGAAAAAAATGCATAAGGGTCATAATAAAGGCTTTAAGAAACCTTGTGGGCCTTCAGAGACCAAACCTTGTTTCGTAACGTTTTATCTGACGGACTGAAGAGGAAGAAAAAATAAAATAAATATTGGCCGCTTCCTTGCAGGCGAGATGCCACAAAAGCCCATTGAAAGAGTGATTCATTCAAGGGCCGACTCATCGCCCTGCAGCCCGATCTTGTTTATAGAGGCAGCGCCGCTACCACGGCCGTGAGACAAAGCGCAGAAATAAACGCAAAACGGCCGTCATTGTCCATGGAGGATACATCCCTGGCCAGAGGCGATCTTCAGAACCTCCAGGGCTTGGAAGCAGCCCATAATCCCTGGCACTGCAGAGTTTCAAAGAGAACCACTGTATCAGAGAAGACACTGCAAGGCCATGAAGTCCATAATTTTCGAATTATATATATATAATTGGTATAGTTATGTATATATAGTTTTAATGTCATTTCAAAATCTAAAAAATAAAAATTATTTTGGAGGACAGTGGAAGAGTGTCACACCTGCCATTTAAAAATAAATGTCTTCAATAACTGAGAAGAATCGGCCAAGACTCACCAACGCCCAAGACCCCTCCATCGGAGCAATTGGTGACCGTCTCCAAAGGTGGGGGCATGGGGTACAAGCACCTGTAGCAAGGCCCTCCACGGTAGTTATAGACTGTTAGCTACAAGATGCAAGCGGAGGAAGAAAGAGGCAGGGTTCTTTAAAGGGAGAAGTAGCCGTGCCAGTGAGCAGACTTTGCCATTGGTCAGCCAATATGCCAATCACCCAATCCTGCGTGCTCAGTGGATGACAAGACGGCAAGCGGTCTTACCTGTCCCTCCATCCGCAGGGCGCTGGCGGACACCAGAGGCTTCCCGCTCAGAACGCAAGCATCGTTCACCAGGTAACGCGTGGGCACGTTGTCCGAGCAGTCAGCCACAATGTCGTACATGAGGAAAACGTTCAAGGAAGCATACCATTGCTGAGCAACATACTTTAGTTAGTGTAATTTGACAAATGGCATAGTCTCACACACACCCATACGTAACCTACAGAATGAACATGGAGTAGGTCATGTATTTTACACATAATAAAGAACATCAGTGTCGGGCTCAGGGTGTTACTGCTGTGACTGATCAGGTAGCCAGTTCGAGCCTCGGTAGAACAGTCACATTTCTGTTCGGCCCATAACACACCCCCCCCCAGCCCCCCAAGTGCCAAAGAAGTGGTCTGACCCTGTGTGTGAACCCCTCTCAGCTGTATACGTGTCAGTATGGGCACCTCAAAAGAGAGAAAGACGCGGTTTGCAAACAGAAGCATTTCAATACACCTCTGCAAAAAATGCCAAATAAAAGATTATTCCATTTTAGGTGAGTGTGTTTTTTTTCCCCAAAGCAACCTTTTTTAACGGGCTGCTTCTGCACGGTCCAGGAGAGTCCAGACCTCTTGTTGTGAGGCGGCAGGCCCAGGTAGGATACTGCTGTATGAGCTGCAGCGCGTTGTCGGGAGAGAGCTGCAGGGGATACGGCACGCAGTGAACCGCAGAGTTCAGCCTGGGAAAACCGGCGACAGGAAACAGGAATTACAGCTACCAGACCAGGTGTCAAATTCATTATGTTAACCTCTGAGCACCTGCAAATGCCTTCATTTAAAAAAACATCAAAGGCATCTCATTTGTACAACTAATCATTGTCTTTATAGTATTATTATACATATTTTATTTATCCATCCATCCATCTCCCAACCTCTTATCCTAAATAGGGTTATGGGATCTGATTACTAGCATTATTTTCATTGAGTCCTGTTCTATTTTTTGAGACTAAACACTGGAACACTACAGACAGCACTGGTACTTAATATGGTTAACTCACCTTTGTAAACGTCTATATCTTCTGCAAGCCCAGAGTATCAACATGAACAGAATTGGCCTTGCAAAGAAGACTCTTATTTTCTCGGTTTAGTGTTTGGCAGTGTGACAATGTGCATGAGCGCCCTGCGAAAGACTAGAGCCCAGTCCGGAGCGCCACCACATCAGTGATGGCAATTTAATAGGCAGTCACTGAAAATGTATGGACCGTTTGTGAGGAACTCTGAGGCTGCAGTTTAGGTCAACAGTGCCACCCAGTGGCGAAAGTGAGACGTTCCGCGCAGCCCACCTTCCGACGGCCTGCGCGGCTGACAGGGATTTTGGTTTCCCTTGCGTGTCCTCTCCGTGAAGCACCTGTCTGTGTAGGTTACTCAGCTCCACCTCGTCGTAGTCCAGAAGACCCAGACGCCCTGTAGCGTCGTAAAGATTAATATGGGAACTGGCGGCAACGGTGTCATAGATCATTAAATTGTAGTCACTTTTGTAAAGATGTCTGGACAATAATACTGATTTACGAATACGGTAAAATCACGTTGCTGATAACACCATTGCTTATAATATTTCTGAATACTAAATTACACAGCTTCACAAGACGATCGTCTTCCTACATCGTTACATACCGATGCCAGCCGCAGCCAGGTACTGCGCCAGGGGGCAACCCAGCCCGCCACATCCGACCACCAGCACCGATGTGCGAGATAGGAGCAGCTGTCCTGTAAAACAGCGAGCTGGGGTCAGGCACACAAGTTGCTCTCAACTCCCGATACCCGTAAATGGGTAGATAGTGTTGCAGTTATTAAGGTGTTTATTTGCACGTGTACACTCCTATGTTGCCGATTCCGTGTATTTTGGGAGTTACTTTAAAAAATACCTTGCACACCAAGTTCTGGAAGGAGGAGCTGTCTGCTGTACCGCATTATTTCTTCGTTTGACAGAGTCGTTTTTGCTTTCAGGGGTGGCAGCGGACTGACATTTTCTTGCATGTCGATAGAATTTACCTGAGAAAAAGAACAGTAGAAAATGAAGGGAAAGAAAATACGTTTTACCTAATTAATTAAATTAAAGTTATTTATTTAATGCATATACATTTTATTTGTACTCTGCAACTGGCTACATGAGGAAAATATTAATACATTGATCAAAACAAACTTTAAGCGGAACTTTGCTGTCCCCAGAATGCAGCGCAGAGACAGCGACAGGCAAAACAGAAAAAGTTAAAATGATCTGAAACGTCTCTGTGATTTTATACATCACTTTCCAATTTAATGTTTTGTACATCAGACATCTACCTTCTGTAATCGTGCTAATTTATCCTTTAGAACAGCTATTTCATTATCTTTCTCCAAAAGCTGCTTTTTTAAGCTATAAAACTCTTGCTCCATTTTATTTGCTGGAAATGGATTCTCCATATGTTTAGCGAACTGTAATCAAGACATTGAATAAACGGAATAACGAAGATATCCCATGAGCTCCCGGTTTTAGCCTTTTTCTGCACCCACTTCCGGGACTACAACGGGACACACGTGGCTTAAGACCACGTGGAGGGCGGTGTGGTGTCATGTGACGTCTTTTAAAGACGTAGCCTGAACTTGGAAGTGTTTGTTAATTACACAGCTCTATTTCGTGTCGTGTGTACTTGGTTATTATAAACGAAACGTTCATTATTTGTACAATTAAAAATACATTTGTAAAACGTTAATAAATACGCAATAAAAATAAGTAACACTTTTGTCTACGAAAGAAGCTGTTTTTAAGTAGAAATGATGTGTGTAAAGTATGCACAGCTGAACGTAAAATATGGAGAGTTCCGTGGAGCTGGAGCTGAAAGAAAATGGCATCGCTACTGCCAAATCCAGAATGTACTTTTGCACCAGTGGGGTTCAAAAAATCAGTGACGCGCCTGCGAGTCCAGCCTCATGTTCCTCACATGATCGCAGGAGAGGAATGTAGTCGGATTAGTGTATAGAGATGGTCGAACGGCTGTTGAGTGGAAACATGTATTTTTTCAGTATATTTGGCATTTGCTTAACAACCATCAGTCAGATCAATGGACAGGCAGGCGAAATACCTTGGACGCAACAAAAGGTACTTGACAGTTCTTTATATTTACTGAATGTTTTTCTATGCTCGTTTCAAGTTTCGAAAATCTGGCATTTGAAATTTATTTTGTAAGCAAAAAAATCAATTTAATATAGCTAAAATTAAAGATGAACATTTGTGCAACTCAAAGATTTACGCATAGCGGCCGCGTTGAATAAATATATAAAGTTATGTTATAAAAAACAGTTCTGTATATATGAAAATTCTCCAAAAGACATCTGCATGTCATTTTCCACTGAATTTAAAAAGGAAATTGTTCTTTAACAGTACGGATCTTTTAAATATACTTCAATGCACTACAATCCATCTGTCTTTACACATCATATGAATCAGCATGAGGTCATTGCTGGTTGTAGAATAAAACGTCACTGTTATATTTCATAAGTATATTTCATGAATTAACTAACTACTGTTTTAAATATTTTAATTTCGTTTATAAGCATTTCAATAATTTACCAGCGGTGTTGTTACCCCACACTCTGCGTTTAACATAGATGCTTCTGTGTACTCTCCAGCTTTGTTTGTCCCTCATCCTTTCATTGTCTTGTTGCCATGGCAGCACTGTCTTCATCATTGATCTACCAACTGGAGATCTTCATATTTTTAGGTCCTGAGCCAGACCTCCTCCGAGTCTACTGACTCAGTGAGTCATTCCAGCCCTTGGAATCACATCTGCGAACCGATGTTCTCTTCAGGGAACGAGTGCCGTTAAATTTAAAGATCCTGAAGCTTCAACTGCAGAATAAGCTATAAGGCAAAAGCTGTGTGTGTGTGTGTGTGTGTGTTTGTTTGATGCTTAAGAACATAACCACTAAGATATTTCCCCAGATAATCAAGGTTGCAGCCAAAATTCTATGTGAAATATTGTTTCTCATCATCTCACACTGTAAACTGCAAAACCAGCCCTTGCATTGAGACTGAACCAGATTATCAGAATAGAAGCAAATTTTGTTGAATTGATTGTTTCTGTGGGGAATCACTGCAATTAGTTTAGGAAAAATAAGCTACTCTGCTACAGTTTTACTCCAGAAAATTTTTCACAAGGTGATCAGACACTGTGGTGCGTTTGGGTCAAGTGTCAACTTTTTTTTTTTTCTATTTCTGCCTCCAGAGTACTTGGTCCTGAATCATTGTGGAGGTGCAGTGCATACAAATATTACGTCTGAATTAATGTGGTTGCTTAGAAACCAGCACATGGGGAATTCCACCCAGTTGTGTGCTCTGCAGTTGTGTCTATCCCTCTGTGGGCTAATAAGCAGATAAGCAGTATTCCATAGGTAACAGTGACTGAAACCGCCAGCTTAACGGTCAGCCGTCCAGCAGTTTCCAGGACAACCAAGAGTGTTTACCTTCAAGGTCGACAACATGGGGTAGAATATGAATCATCCCTGTTCCTATGCAGTGTATATACAGCCACTCACCCTCACTTGAGATGTTCCATTTTTGTTATCCTACGGTAATCTCAGAATTGCCGTTTGCAGCTACTTACTAGGCGAACACTGAGAAGATAGCAGAACCAGTCATAACTAGTTGTCTCACCACAGGCTGTGACTGTCCCCAAGGTTTTGTGATTATGACAGACAAACGGTGATCTCCAAGGTGCAATCATGCATGGAATCCAGAAGGGTGCAGATCTGAACATTCAGAGTAAACCTGGTGGTGTAGGAGCGAGATCATGTTAGAAAGGGTCACGCTTCTACAGTACATCACCTTTTAACGCACGGAAAGGCTAAATGGATGCCCTCATATGTATGCAAACTCCCCTGCGGCACACTGAAGGTGTGTTTGTGCTAAAACACCAGGGCAGCCGGCCTGATCATGTAAGCAAGGACAAACTTTAAAATCAGGAGGTCTTATAGAAGAGCAGTGGGTCTGCATCATGGTAGGAGATGGTATTAATCTGTCTCTATACTAAGTGGTGTTTGTTTCCATAATTAACCCTGAGAAGAGGCTGTTTCGAAGTATCACATGGAAACAAAGGATTTAAGCACAGTTTGTGCCACAGAACACATTCACACAGTGTGGTATTACAGTAAAGGAAGAAGGTTTGACCTTGTAGTGGAGGATGTTTTTTTTCAAAGCTCTCGTGAACAGTCTCTCACCCTTAGAAAGGAACTCTGTAATTTATCGTCCCATCCTTCAAAATAATGGGACCACTTAACTGCTGGTCTTAGTACTGTTTTCGTCGTGGAGCCAGATTCTGTTGTGTGGTGGAACCTGCTGATGAGAGGAATTACAGAGAGATTCAACTGCACCTCCTCCTCTCTGCCTCTGGAGTCCCCTCCCAGGCGCTACTCCTCCCCTTTTCTACTCTCTGACTCTGGAGTCCCCTCCCGGGCGCTACTCCTCCCCTTTCCTCCTCTCTGACTCCGGAGCCCCTCCCGGGCGCTACTCCTCCCCTTTTCTCCTCTCTGACTCCGGAGTCCCCTCCCGGGCGCTACACCTCCCCTTTCCTCCTCTCTGACTCCGGAGTCCCCTCCCGAGCGCTACTCCTCCCCTTTCCTCCTCTCTGACTCCGGAGTCCCCTCCCGGGTGCTACTCCTCCCCTTTCCTCCTCTCTTTTTTTTTGGCCATTTGATCTCAGAATCCTGCAATTTCCAAGCAGTTCAGCCATACCCACAAACACTTTGGGGTTCCAGTGGAATCTACCTCCCAGTGCAGTTGGCATGCTGGCATGGAACGAGCGCTCGGCTGTTTCGAATCTACATTTCGGTCCACCAGGGAAATTATTTGTTAAACGCTGCCTTCAGCAGTAACCTGTGAGAAAACATGTTACTGATTTCATCCGTCTGAAATGTTCACATTGGGAATGAACACATACTTTTTGGGCTGGCAATGTTAGTTCTGGTTAGTCAAGGGTCTCTGCATGAGTACTATGGAAGCTGAAACAAACATGAATTATGGGGCAGTCAGAGAGAGATTTTGGTCATACTGGGAAGCTTTTAGCTAGTAAGGTGGCATAATAGCATCTGGTTAGTTTACATGCAGATACGCTCACAGGTGATGAACTGCTGAACTACTGGTTAACAGCAGTGGTTAGCACTGGCGCCTCTCACCTCTGGGACCCGGGTTCGAGTCTCTGCCGTGGCTCCATGTGTGTGGAGTTTGCATGTTCTCCCCATGTCATTGTGGGATTTCCTCTGGGTTCTCTGGTTCTCCCCCACACACACAGTCCAAAAACATGCTGGAGTTAATTGGAGTTACTAAATTGCCCATATATGTGCATGTGTGAGTGCGTCCTGTGATTGGTTGGCGCCTCATCTAACCCTGAGTAGGATAAGCGGTTACAGAGAATGGCTGAATGGAAATTGGTTAGCATAGCAGCCTAACAGTGTCAGGAGTGACCTCATACCCTTGCTCCAGGTGTATAGATTGCATGTCCTCCCATGTTCTCATCAGTTTCCGCCACCTTAGACATAGGGTTTAAAGGAAATTCAGTCTGTGAAGTGTCTTTAGTCTTGCGATGGACTGGCACCTTGTACAGAGTGTACCCTATGATTAAGTCTGTTGCGTATAGCAAAATTATACTTTATTAGTCTCACCTGAAATCATTTTAACTCAAAGTACCAATATTATAAAATAATGCAAATCAGCTACGAATTTGACTTGTGCATTGTCATTGTCATTGTCAATGATTCGCTCTTTGTCTCACTGGCTCAAGTTAATTATCTGATGAACGATTTGACTAATCAATTCTTAGAAATATTGTTCATGCTTGCAATTTCCATTTCAGGAAAGCACGATTATACCAATACTACAATAAGGATCCCATATGAGGAAAACATAGCGTCTATATGTCTAAGCACCAAAAAGAAATCAGTCAGTCTGTTATATTTCAGGTGGTTAGCGGAACAGTTCTGCCACATTTGCTGAAAACTTGTACCCGTCAGCAAGCTTTAACCCACTGAATACTTTTATTGAGTGAAACACAAAGTGGAGTTTTGATCCTTTTAAGTTAAAGCTGTAAGTCTAAATACATAGAAACACAACAAACAAAAGCCCAGCATCAAGCACAGATTTGCTCCCACACTCATCTGGAATCTGCACAGCTGTCCCTGTTTAAAAAATCACTTATTTCACTCAGAACCAGCTGGGTTTTATAAGAATGAGGCATCTGTGGGCATGGGGCTGCGGATCCTTTGCCATGGAAAGAGAAAAGTTCCTCCAATGCCAACATGTGTCTTTGCTGACTGGCTCACATATTTCCGTTCTATTAAGGAACCTGCTGTGTGGGGTGGCACAGTGGCGCAGTGGTTGGCACAGCTGTCACACACCTCTGCAGACCTGTGTTTGAGCCCCTGCTCTGGCTCCCTGTGTGAGGCATTTGTGTGTCTCCCTCACTCGTTGCAGGGTTACTTTCTTCCACACACAGTCCAACACAGGCTACGGTGAACTGGAGATGCCAAATTGTCCATAGGTGTGTGTGTGTCCTGTGATTGGTTGGCACCTCATCCTGGGTTATTCAGGATTTAAGCACAGACTCCATTACCCTGCATAGAACAAGCAGCTATGGATGGATAGAAATTAAAGCAAGGCTTTGTGTATAACACGACCTGAGCAAACATGGGAATTTAAGGCTGTTAACCGGGATTATATTTGCACATTTGCTGTCTCCTTGATTCACACTAGCTCTCCCACAAGCCCAGCATGCTCAGCCCCAGTGACACGGAGCGCGTCCTGTCGCACACAGACCGGACCCGCATGTGGCAGAAGGACCTGCTTCCCATGCTGGTGCCCCGCTATCCCAGCTCCCCCGGCAGCCTCTCTGTGCAGCAGGTTGGTGTCACGTCAGCCAGGCCCATCTGGAACGGGAAGTCGGGCAGATCTGACCATGGACTTCTAACGGCTCTGTGTTTCTCCAGCACATCCTGAGAACCCTGCGGTCGCTGAAAGCCGGCTGGGACACAGAGGAGGATCGCTTCCAGGCCTACACGCCTTACGGCTACATGACCTTCACTAACATCATCTCCACGCTTAACCCCACCTCCAGGAGGCGCCTGGTTCTGGCCTGCCACTACGACTCCAAGTACTACCCGCCTCAGTGGCACGGCCGTGAGTTCCTCGGCGCCACTGATTCTGCCGTGCCGTGCGCCATGCTGCTGGAGCTGGCCCGCGCGCTGGACCAGGACCTCATGACCCTAAAGGCAGGCATCTCATTGGCTCTTTGGCTACTGCAGCATCAGCATCACCTAATTTGTCCTACACCTACTACAGCCCACCCACTGTGCCACCACCTACCTTTGGCTTGGTCAAACCCCCACTTCTTATGAAATGGGGGAAGCATAGAAACCAAGTTGATAAAATCCTCATACCAGTTTAGAGGACCTCCTAACACCTCACTAGTGTGGACTACAAAGAAGGAGTTCTATCCAAAATCTGATTAAGCAGTGGGTTTGCCTGATAAATAAACTAAATGTAAAACCAGTTATTTCATCAATTCTGAATAACTGCACAGTGCTGCATGTAATGAAGCGGTTTGTGTGACTTTTTACACTTACATTTCCTGTGACTGGAATATTTGTTCCAAAGGCTAAAAAAATACAAAGTAATTGCCGTACTTCTTCAGTCATGGTCGCTTACTGCCAAGCATGGGAGAGTTTTAACATCAGCCTCCGTCGGACATTTGGAAAACAGCGGGTGGTGCCCCTCCCCCAAAGCCTGGCCACTGGTCCCACCACCCCCCAAGGGAGAGATTTTGGAGTGAGAGGCCTGTCACTGGGGCAGAGGGCATGCTTTTCTGACACCACAATCAGTGGCGCCAAGAAATGTCTGAGTAAACAAACCAGATTCACGACCTGCCTCTATATTTATTTAGCAGAGTGGGAAAGAGAACAGGACTGTGTTTATTCTCTGTTTTGAGAAAAGGAAAATTACAGTTTTATCTTATATCATAAGTAAGTTTAATATCTACTTACTACGTTGTAATTATATCATTTCATACACATGAAACCTGCAGAGGTTGCAAAGGCAATATTTTATTTCAGCCACTAGGTGACAGTATTTCATCCTGGCAGCAGCTGGATGCATTTATTATTTTGTATTGTAACACCAAGAGACAGGTCTACTGTACATCTTTTGCTTCTGATAGGATGGAAAACCTGTTGCTAGCTCAGCTAAACTGCTCTGCCCCTGTAACCCGAAACAGTCTGGCTAGCGTAGCATCTCCTTCTCCATCACAGGACTCCAGCCCTGACCTGTCGCTGCAGCTGATCTTCTTCGACGGCGAGGAGGCTCTGTATCAGTGGACCTCCACTGACTCCCTGTACGGCTCCCGCCATCTGGCCAAGAAGATGGAGGAGACTGTGCATCCGCCTGGCGCCACGGACACCAACTTGTTACACGGCATTGTACCTACGCCTGTCCAGCAGATCCGCTCTGCTCATGCATACATTCATGATCCTGTATCCCCTGATTTCCCCCCATTGACTAAAGACGTGCTGTTTACGTGAACTGCAGACTGTTTGCCTTGGGTCATGTGTGTGAGAGTGCATTGTGATGCACTGGTGCCTCCTACAGGGTGTACCCTGCATTACATCTTGTGCTGTAGATTCTACATTACAGTTAAATAAGCATTTGAAGATGGATTAATGGGTTCAGTATGCAACCTCTGCATCATATCTCTACTCCAATTTCCTAGATCAAAAGGTGTCAGAACAACATACTTGGCACTGAACTCTATTCTGATTCTGAAGCCTAACATACCCACCATGTACTGGACAGGGTGTCTCAGCAGAGAGGAGTGGTCCTGTCTCTCAGATTTTATTAATACCAGCAGCTGGCAGGTACATCACGCAAAAACATAAATATGTGGCGAAACATAATTTTATTGTTAACGGACAGAACGCTGCAGATGTTCTCGTTATCTCGTATCCGCGCTAACAATTAGATAGCGATGGTTCAGTTAAACAAACAGATAAAAACTGCCGCTGCAAAAAAAAGATAAGAGTTTAATAAGCTGCAGCTGTTGTTTTTTTTTTTTTAAAGTTCCATGGTGCTGGAACATCCAGCAAGATGGAGGTTGATGGTTGGTCAGTATGCCAGTCACATGACAGCGCTGGCCTAGACATGATCACATGACCACTCAATAGGCTCCAGGCTGGCCGTTGAGTCTCTATCCTGTCTTCAGCCAGTTCCAAGTTTCGACCTTCTCATAGAGCCATTTCTGTTGATGGAAAGTCCCACACAGTGCTTCCCTCTTGATCTACTCCAGGATCTCTTTGTGCTGCTGGACCTGATCGGTGCCCCGACGCCCCGTTTTGGTAATCAGTTCCCCAACACTGCTAGGTGGCTGAGCAGGCTGCAGAACATTGGTGAGTCTCACCTCTACTGTAATTTGGCAAATAGGAACACTCACATTGACCAATTCATCATCAGTGTTAATTCTCCTTAGTTCCTTCGACTCCCCCGACCATTTATGGGTTCTAAATTATGCATTGTTCCTGATGGTTGCTAAGCTACAAGCTGACCTGCGTGAACCACCCCTATGCCTATCAAGTGTGACAAAAGAGACTGACACCAACTGTGCGGTTCCTTGACTGCCCATTGGTCCCCAGAGCGCCGGCTGCATGCCATGGGCCAACTGGAAGACCATCCAATAGAGGTGCAGTATTTCTGGCCTGGTCTGCATGTGGGCCCTGTAGAGGACGACCACAAGCCGTTCCTGAATAAAGGTAAACTCATGAAACAAGAACCCCAGCAAATGTTACAAACCATAAAAACAAGATTAAGATTTGGTCAGAAACCAGCTGCAGTGAATAGCACTAAAGTGTAAATATAAAAGTCTTAAGTAGATGTGTTTTTCTTTCAAACATTGCTTTTTTTCAGTCCACCAATAAAAAGGTCTGTGCAATCCATTGCATGACCAAATAGCAAAAAAAGGTAGATACTAGTTTAGGGCATGGCCATGCATTGTGAAGGTTGCTGCAGGACCATTGAACAGGAACTGGTCTTGAGATAAATTCGAACTGTGAGTCACTTTGGATAATAAGGATCTGTGCAGCAGCTGAATATAGGCATAGTTATGCAGCTAGTGTGTTAGTGTGTCAGCGGACAGTGAGTGATTCATCGGGATGATGTAACGCTCTTTGTCTTAAAGAAGGGCTTGGGTTATTCCCGGTCTTTTGTGAGCCGGAGTTGTAGGTCAAGTTGAGTAACAGGCCGTATCGTGAAGCCTGAGGTCCAGCTGTCTTAGTGGTTGTTTTCCATGTGCCTGTCAGGTGTGCGTGTGCTTCATCTGATTCCCACACCATTCCCCTCCGTGTGGCACACCTTCGACGACAACGAGGAGAACCTCGACCGTGCCACCATCCAGAACCTCAGCAAGATCCTGCAGCTCTTTGTGCTGGAGTATCTCAACATGTGATGACTCTCCTCGGGGGTTCCCACCAAGTTACGACTCTGCTCTTCCACGTTGCTTGTGACCATGTTAAACTCTTCTAACACGTCGGCTCAGAAGTGTGTCTTTTACTGTTTCGCCTGTCTTTTAATGTCTTGTCCTATTCTTGCCTGAGCAAATCCTCCCATACCTGGGGATCACGACAGTAAAAGCAGATTAAAGGGAAAAAGTGGAAACAATTTGTCATTTGAATTCTGTTACTAATTGTAGTCCTGGTGTCCATAGGTTCATAAACAGCAGCTTATTTGCTGGAAAGAAGCTAAAAAAAACATGAAGAAAAAAAGCAGCCCATTTTTGGTCGATCCTTTCGATCTGCATGTTAATTAGCTATAATTGCGTGACAGCATTTCTGAGTCAGTTGCCTTATTGTGTAATGCACTGCCTTGGCCTACACATTTCATATTCATATTAGAAATGTGTTACTTGAGAGACAGAAATCAAACAGAATACCTTTGTTTTGCCAGGAAAAGGCTCATTTCTGTTAAGAAGGGCCATTTACAGATATAATGAGAGCCATTAACAGGAAAGGCTCCGAGGTAAAAATTAACTTCAGCTATTCGCAATATGGGTTCCTTAAATTGATTTTAAATAATTTCCTCTTTAATTGTAAATGGTAAATTTTACGGAAAATATTAGCCTAGCTGTTTATTTTTTACATGGGGTTAGAAAGTCACGCTGCTTTTCTGTGTCTTATGAGTTGTATATATATACAAGGTAATACAGGCACACTTGTAGCATAAGTCATGTGAATGTCATTTTCTTTATATATATATATATATATATATAAACAAATAAATTCCACCTTTGTGGAAGGAAGTATCTCCTACTTGTTGCCAGAAAACAGGAAGTGATGCGGTCCCACCTGCCCACGGCACTCATTTGACTGGACACGACGTGTCCCGGCTGTTCAGCAGAAGCACGGCCATTCCCCCGGAGTCTGAACACTAACCAACTACAGGCATGCCGCTCCGCTCACCCCTCCCCCACACCCCCACCCCCCGAATCCCTGGTCAGCCCCGTCATCCATCTGCAGAAGGAGTATCTGTTGTCACAGGCCTTGGTGGCTTTTAGAAAAGCGCCTTCAATAAGGCCTCTGTGGGAGAGGGAAGGTGAGGGTGGTAAGGGGGGGGGGGAGGTGCGTGGACGCGTTCACTAAGCAAGCTACACATCCACCTTGTGCACCTAGGGATCAAAGAGATCGGATTCCTCAAAGCAAAACATACCTCAGTCTTCTCAAATGGGAGAACATTGTGGAATTACATTGACTTAATAGACGCTTTTATCCAAAGCGATGTACAATTGAGAGAGCTGGGAGTGTGTCTCCTGAGTGTGTCCTCCCCAGGAGTGTGTCTCCCCAGGAGTGTGTCCCCTGAGTGTGTCCAGAGCATCAAGGCTTGGTTTCCTGTTCAAAGATAAAAGGGTTTAGCTTTTTTCCCCGTTGAACAAGTTGTCAATAACCATCCAAAGGTACACTTTCCCTGATAGGAAACGTGTCACCATTTTGCGGGCGGTTCTCCCCAGAGTTCCTGCTTATGTTCTGTTACTATGGACCGCATGATGTTTTTGTGTGTGTGTGAACTCAGAAATATGCTTGGTGTCCTAATGAAGAGCGAATATGCCATCTATTATTTTAATTTAATGTCATAGCCTGTGTGTGTCGTTTTGTGTGAGTGCATTAGGCACCACTGCACTCCACTCCAACCCTCTGTGTGTGTGTGTGTGTGTGTGTGTGTGTGTGGTGCTCTCCTCATTCCCCGTCAGCTGCTCATCCCAGTGGGGATCCCCTCCACACCCCCCCAAAGTGGAATCTCCCAATCCAGTTATCTCCCCCTAGGTCAGTGAACTGTGGGCCATTACATTCAGCCGATGTGGAGAAAATTGCGATTTCACACCCTTTCAGGCATGCCATGCCATTGCACCCCCCCCCCCCACACACACACACACACACTCACACTTAGATATTTAAAGTTTCCAGCTTCTCTGTAGTGCCTTGTCCTACAGCCCATGTGACACTATCCACTGGCATATCATTGGCTGCTGTGACATTTGTAATTAAATTAATATTTTTGTGGATTATGGCAGATACACATTGGCTCCATAGGTTCACTGGGGTCTTGGATATAATGGGGAATGCAGAGAAAGTGCTGTCTTCCTGTCCCTTTTTTTTTTTTGTCTTGAACCTACGTTCAGACCCTCTCTGCTGAAACTGCCAGCATATGCGTACACACACACACACACAAACACACACACCAGGCATTGTGTCCATCTTCCTGCCTTCTGGAGCACCTGCTCTTTCTATATCTCCCGCCTTGGGGCCAATAGGCGTCGAGTGGAGGGCTAAGCCATGCCATATCCTGATCCTCTTAGTGCATCTCTCTCCATAACGAGGTTATTGCCTGAGAGCGTTCTCCGAGAAAAGAGTGGGCCTTATGAGCAAAGCCCACCCCCAACATCCATTCAGTACCTTTGCAGCAGTAGAAAATATTAAATTTGTCTATATTCTCCATACTCACTTATATCAGTTCAACACTGATTCCGTGTTAACGCCTGTGACTTTCTGCCAAGCCTGTTGGTGTGAGACGATCTGTTTCGTTTGCACATCACTCCAGGCAAACATATCTGCTAAATAAATAGATGTAAACGTGTTTACATTATGTGTGTACATGAATTACAGCCAAGTGGGCAGCTTACTTGGACAAAAATTATATATAGCTGCTTTTAAAGTGCTAACATGCAGCTCCTTATAATTAAACTTACAAAAATATTGTCTTTCATTTACATTTTCTTTCTAGTTAGATTTGTCGTGTTCTTTGCACAGAACCTTAAATCTTAATGGAGACTTTAAGAGGCCAGAAACTCATTCCCACTGCAGTTGCTACTAACAGATCCATGCTGTTCCTGTTGCGGTGCTCAGTGTCGCATGCGGGGCTGCAGCAATGAGTCAGTGTCGCATGCGGGGCTGCAGCAATGACAGACCAGGCTGACCGTCACATGGCCGTTTTTGCACAATCACTATTTATAGTCCTGTGTGGGTAATTTTACCCATTTCATTTCTATTCCCTGCTTCCAGGATCCCATCGGCTTCAATTCATCCGGAAAGTCAGAAATATTCCCGAGAACTTTCCCAAGCTCACCTCTCCGGCTGTTTCCCGCCACGGCGACAGAGGAGATGAACATGGTGGGTGGTTTACAGATATTTCCTTGTACCTGAGGTCTGTGTGGGGAAGGTAAAAGTGAGGATGAGCCCAACACCCCTTTGACAAGTAGGTAGAACCTCAGACTTCTTCTGTCGAAGATCCTGAAACCTGGAGGTGATCTTGCAGGAGGAGAAAATCCCACCTCCACACCCAGGTGCCAGAAACTCCCGTACAGATAAATCTTCAAGGAGCAAAAGAGCTATAACCTTCTTCTAATTGCACCCTGTCAGATCACCTGCTGGAAGCATATTCGGCTAAGCAGATCAAAACAGGAAGTACCTGTTACACCTTTTTGCTCGTGGTACAGGAAAGATGCTGCCGTTTCAAGCAAATACTGCCCTTAGAGAGCGAAGTCCTGCTGGACACGCTCACTGCCCCATACTTGACAGAGTCCTTTACGGAAAGGCGTTTGTTCAAAGAGGAATTTAAAAGAAAACAGAAGTGACTTTCGTGGTGGTGTTGATTATTTTATTGCCCTTCTAAAAATCGATGCTACAATTATCACTTCAATTTACTAGCAATTAAGGCTCCACACTTTGTGTGCAGAAACAATAGGGACTCTCCCTGTTCAGGGAAATTCTGAGTGTGTGTGTTTGCCGTGACTTGGCTGGGTGGGGGGGGGGTGGGGGGGGGTCAAAATAATACCTTTTATAGAGAAGACCATCTGTTATGCTACACCGTGAATACACGCCCCCAGCAAAGCCACTTAGTCAACACTCACCCACATTAAAACATCACAATGGTATCTTAAGGCAGTTACCTGTTTCAACAAAAACGCTGTTGCCCTGAGGTGGAAAAATGAAAAAAAAAAAAGCTGAACATCATTAATTCATTATTGTAGCATTGAATTATGAGGTGCATGATTATATAGCTGTTCCCAGAGCATCGTATCTCTGTCTGTATCATGTCACGAAAACACGCAATTTCTCACACCATGCAAGCATGTAATTCCTGTTGAGGCTTTTCACAGCAAAACCTGACTGACAAGCATTCACTATCTCCAGATTTACCTTAGAGGGAAACACTGGGTGTGAAAGTCTGACACAAACATGCCCCGCGACAATGAAGCCCTCCCCGTCAAAACACCACCACCAAACTCCATAATTCCTTTTTAGTAGCTACTTCTCCTGTCGAGTTTGCAACCACTGGGTATCTGTTATGAGAAGCACAGGAAGCAGAGTGGCATTCTGCTTGAAAAGGACTCCGGTCGGTGGCACACAAAAGGAGGAAGATTCGAGTCACCAATAAAGCCAAACCACATGTCTTTAGACCGTAGGGAACCTGCACTAACAGTGGGGGAAGATGCAAACTCTGCACATGCAAATTGGAATTAAATCTCACAACCCTCTGAGTTCAGGGCAACAAAGTAAGCCTTCACACCTCTGTCAGTTAGTGCCTGTTGGCTTAGGGTCGCCAGCTCTGGACGCTAACCACTCCAGCTGTCAATACGCATCCCAAGGTCACCTGTTCTCCGCCTTTTTTATTAGCTGTGTAACAAGTGTCAGGCAACGTCTGTGGCTTTTGGGCAGGAAGCAGTCGCTACATGAAGGACCTCAGTGAAGTGGCAAAAATTTAACTGCAACAGCCAGACAACATGAATTGGGCATTTTAAATGGGGAATGTTACCGACATCTTGTAGTTACTGGGGTAGAAAGAGGAAAAATTAACATTAACGGATGCTTGATTCAACTATTGCATTCTGGAAGTCTAGACCTGGTTTAAGAACTTATAATTCCAAACTTTTCCATGTTTCAGCTCAGCCTAATATTTTCGCGCATGGACTAAATTTTTAGTTTCCAATCAACTAACTTCTGTCCTTATCCAAGTTGTTCACTTACGTAATTAACTGGATGTGTTGCTGATGTAATGCTCTAAGTAAAAGACACACATCTCTGTTGGCTCCATTGTCAAAAAACCTAGTGGTAATTCGTATAAATTAAACGAACTGTTGGGTGACGTATTTTCCCATCTGAAAGGGTCTTTCTGATGGGACACTGTAGCGTTATTATTTTGCGTATCAGCCGAGCGCAGTATCTTTCAGGTGGACACAGCGAGTGTTTGTAACGTGCCATGAACGGTAAGCTTGTCTTTTTATGGCGGAGGGATATCATGCAGCGGTTGGACTTAGGGGAGGGGGTGATTTTGCAGCGATCTAGAAAGGGGACCATTTCCCGTTTCCATTTGGGTCCCATTTGGGTTCCCGTGCGCCTCTGAAAGACGCAAGTTGCGCTATTTGAAAAATGATTTCTAAGCCATTAAAACAGGGTCTTACTTTAAAACGACAAACTATTGAATATATACTTAAGCTCATGAGATATCCACCACATTGCCAAACTGTGAGACGAACTAGAGCATTTAGAAAACGAACTGAAAAGACGCAAGTCGAAAGTTTTGGAACATTATGCATTTCTTGGTCTAATTTATCAGATTTTTAGGAATACATGCAGTGATGCCTGGACACTAAAGACCGTGAATATCTCACAGCTGACACGCTAACGACATGAGTAAATCTCTGTCTTACAATCTTAAGATACGCACGGTCTGGCCATCGTTGGGTCGTGACAGATATCACTAAGGCTACTGCCTTCCGTCCCCGGTACCCCATCAATCAGACAGCTTTCACCATTTAATGTCACGCCGGGGTTTCGTGTTTGTTTGAACTATTTTATAGCCAAATATGGACTATGATTCTTTTTATATTAATATCGGATTAGTGTTATTGGATTTAGTTTTAAAGTGTTGTATCCCTTCTGGCCAACAGAGAACACTGGTGAGTTACATACAATGACAGAATTCCGGATCCACCGGCTGTCTCACGTAAAGAAAGTGTGTATGGTATAATCATAATTACACTTGTTTGTGGTTTAGGCCTATTTGTTGATCTTAAATTCTTTGTTAGAGTGCATCTAAATAATAGGATGCCGGTTGTGCAGTATTTACACTGGATTTCCAGAATCTGGTGTCAGTTTCCCTACTGACGCTAGGGTGTAAAATGCTGACTGTGTTCATTCCTTGGAACATTTTTATACATCGTAAAGACAGCCCCAAGTCCGTGCCAGGAAAGCGCATTCACTACTGCGCATATACTCGCAGTGTGAGAGTAAATACTTCAACATGTACGAATCGTGTCAGGAAATGTGCTTGTTTTTTTCACGCGCATCAATGACGTGTTTAGCTATAAAATATTTATGATTTGAAAGTTAATTTTCAAGACAACAGGCTACCTTACAGGGTAACTCAGATGGACAGTATCTTCCACCTTTATGCGTGAATAAACACATAAAAGTACGGATTAAAAAACTGACTAAAATTGATGGCATTACTGTATGCCTGTCGTTCTTGTTATTGTCATGTAAAATAAAAGCGCTTGATACTCGCTCCTCCCCTAAGTAGTTTCAGCTGCATGTGGTTGTTGGAAAAAAGCTGAAACTGCAACCCGATACTCTAGTGAGTTTCCCCCCTCCCTCATTGTCTCTGCTTCTCAGTCTGTGCAGGGTAACAAGTATCTTGTGCCGTATGTGATTGTCTAGGCAGGACCAAAAGAGGATCTCGCTTTAGAGACCGCGTTATAGAGTTTGTAGGGATAATAGGACTATGGTGGCACTTTGGAAAAGGACGGACACATCGTTTTCGGCGCTTCTTTTATTTCTCGGGATACTTTTCTGAAGCTGGTAAATCACAAAAATAATGCAAGCCATGGATCCGATAACTAAGTGGTCACCGAAGCAAGTCGTTGACTGGATGAAAGGTATGAGTTCGGGAAAGTTTTGTTGTCCACTGAATAACGACAAACTCAAAATTGTGAAGTCGGTGAACCGCTCGATGGTTTGATCGTTTTGCGTCTAGCTGCTGTGTTTAAGCGACTTTCACGTAAACTTGAGTTTTCCCTACCGATTTACCATCAATGATCATCATCATTATTATTATTGTTCAGATATAATTTCCGCAAATATCATTTGATGTCAGTGCTGTTGTACCCTTTTTAAATGCGCTTTGCTTTCTACGTTCTCGGCCCTTTGATCTCCCCCAGTTGGCAGTAATTTGTGTTTCACGCTTGAGACGGCGTTCCCACGGCTGGGTAATGTTTAATGGGTAATCCTCGGTCGTTTCAACTTCAAAAAGTAGCTCAGAAATGTATCGGTATACTTCATATATAAGGTGTCGCGTGTAAATCAGGCATGAAAAAGTAACTTTGTTACTTCGGTGTTTTGCTGAGATCTGACAACGCATAATTGTATCTTATCTGGTAGTATGTGTGTTAAGTGTTTTAAACGAAAAACTCTAATGAAATATTTAGGAGGCAATTCTATGGCCGAAAATCGTATATGAAGTTGATATTACAGAATATACTCTCGAATGTTGCTTTTCATGTTGCAGCAAGTGCGGATGATCTGACGACCTGCTTTTCAAATGGAGTATTCAGGTTCCCTTACATTACGCAAAAAAAAAATCAGAGCGAAAAGTCATCGGTCCAATTTCACCTGTAAAGGTATCGTCTGTTATTGACAAAACCGGTATTTCCAGAACCCACAATAGGGTGTCACTCTTCCTTCCACTAACAGCCTATCTGATTGAAACAGACGTCAAAGCTTGTCTCCGTGATCCTGTCACGTCGTTTAAACCAAAATTGCAAATTTCACCCAAGCTGTCCCGTTGATTACTACTTCAAATTTGCAATAAAATGCAATTATTTGTCAGTCCAATAACAGGAACTACATTATATTCGTGTCTTTTTCCTTCCCAAGAAATACGCGAGGACTTTTCATCATTCATAACAAATCTGTAGTTTAGAATGCAACGATGCCTCCAAGTTGTAATTAACACGTGTAGAGCCAATCAGATGGATGTTAAACGGCTCAGTTATACACACACACACAGGCATTAGCCTATTTATGAAAGTGTGCTAAAACTGCGTAGCAATATGGTCTTCCCGTTATAATCCCATTGTTTAATGCTCTTCGGAGTGACTCATTAATAGGTCTGTACGCACAGAGGCTGAGCTGCCCGTGATCACTGGCTTGCATTCTCTGCCCTGCCACCAACAGCCAGCTACTGGGTCATATGTTGACCTGGGGTTAAGTCCATAAACGCCCGATGGACAATCGACCGCTGTGTCTTACAGGGTTGCAGTATGTGCTCCTTCACTCGTCGTGGTTGAGCCGGGGCTCGTTGTCTAGAGTCCCTAGGCTAATGATTAACACCCAGACCCTTTACTGGGCCGCTCTTTTCAGCGTGAAGAATGGCACCGGTCTTTATTCTCGCGCGGTCGGGATGAGTTGCAGCAGGACCACCGAGAGGGACCCGGTGTTCTGTCGAGTTACTTTGTCGAGTTAGGCTGCCGTAGTGCTAGTCTAACCCTAGCCTTAATCCTTACCCTAACCCCCTAAAATCCTTACCTTAACCTCTAATCCTAAACCGGTGAAACTGCACATGCGCAGAAAGACTCAATAGTACCTCTCGATAGGTAGCTCAACTCGTCAGAACACCGGATTTCCCCGTGAACTGTGCTAGAGCAGCAAAAAAAGCTCATTGGGTTTGTCTTCATATACAGACTGCGGAGTGCATTTTAAATCAGAACTGAATGTCTTAAGGGTTTGTGCAATAGACGTACCAATAAACCCCTGCCGTTTCCCAAACTTTAAACACAATACTCACAGAGCCTTACCCTCTCTTGTCCGAATCTGAGTGGTATGATACGTGATGTCATGCGTCATCATTAGTCTGTCCCCTCGGGGATGCCTTCAGGTCTAGCGGACAGAAGGTAACTTTCACAGACGTCGGCCTGCTTTACATAATTAATCTTAAAGAGCTGTTGTCATTTAATCGAAGCCGCGTCTCCCCAAATCGGGCTTTGAATGCGCGGTAATATGCTCACTGCTCTGTCGATGCTATGAAAGGAATGTTTAGACGAAAACTCGGCCGCATACTTTCACGCTTCCAGATACCGTCTCCCCCCCACCCCCACTTGTCCAACGCTAACGTTCTGCCAAATAGTTTCCATTCCTTTCCAAGTTCACTGATGTTTTAAACATGTCATTTTACCATTCTGTTTAAGATGTTTTTACTTTGAAATGAGTTTCTTGCCATATTAGTTGAAGTCTGTCCATTATCTGTATCCACCTGTTCAGGGTCACACAGGTCTGGAGCAGGGCACACGCACCTTTCATATCTAGGGGCAATTTGGTTACTCCACTTCAGCAGGTTTCTGGGGAGACACTGAAGGAAACCCCACAACAACATATACAAACACCACACACATGGGACTGTGTGGCACAGAACCCTGACCCTCCAGCATATGAGGCAATTTATTTTAAAACTATTTGTTTTATTGTATGGCTTTAGAGTATTTAGCTTCTTTTTGAAATTTTTAGTTAAATCTATGTGGCTACAAGTAATCTAAAACCTTTTGGGCATAAGTTTTGGAGTGCAATGTAGAAAATTTAAGTTTACCAGTAATCAGTGGGGAAATGAACGTATCGGCCCAGATATGCAATGTCAGTTAACCGCGGGAAAGGCAGCGATTCCGCGCTGTCTGTCTGACGAGGCAGCTCAGTGGCGGTTACTGGCTGGGTCTTTCGGCGTAACCGGCTCAGTGGGTGTGGTGAGTTTGTTTTCCCCCTGCTGGGCGTGATGGAGCATCGCGGGAGCTTAATCTGGAGAGACCAAGCCAGGTGTTTGGTTCTTATCGATCTGACCGTGATCAGTTGGTGATAAGTGGGGCATCAAAGAAATCCCCCTTGTTCTTGGTAAATGGCCCCATGTTAACTTTGAGTCACAGGAATGCTACTGCAGGCCTTATTTTGTGATTTGTGCATTTCCTTGGGTGAAATTCTTGTTTTCATCTGCTCTGGCCTGAAAGCAGGATGGCTGTAGGCTTGTTTTGAAGAAACAGGTATGCAGATTTTTCTCAAATCCTTCATCGGACACTGAAATCGCAAAAACAGAATCTGAAGTTTCTGCAGTTTCTCTCTGTTTCAGATGTAAAAAGTTACGCTATGGTTTTGAGCCGCTGCAAAGCTGTCACTTTTGGTTTTGCCGGTAATGCGGCCGCCCAGGGCATGGATGGTGGTACCTTTCTGCACCTGGACAAGAGTATCTTTGTAGAGAGGAATATCCAGCTAATTTCTCCAGAACCGTGACTGTTGACTTGGGCCCAAAACACAGTAACTATATTTTCCGTTTTGTTTTTAATATGTTCACTGTGCTGTTAATTGAGTCCAGAAGATGTGCCTTGGGTCAGAGTTCCTGCCCTGTCCTATTGTTATAGCTCTGCAATGTTTGTTTTCGCTTGAATCAACGTTCACTGTGAACCTGAGAAGGGCAAGTGGGGGCTGGGGGTGGTTTGCTTTCTATTCAAATTGTGATATGCATTGCAAATTCAAATGGCCTTATCTACCCAGCCATGGCACCCTGCTTGAAAACCTGAACTTTGAGTCAACCTTAGCTTCAGCACCAACGTTCTAGTCCTAGACCTTTAGTAATCTGTCCAAGCAGCCGGAACGGCCCATGGTAAAGCTGAGAATAACGGAAGACGAACCAGTTACATCTGCTCTGTCGTGGAAACGTCACAAAGCCGTCATTAGCATGATTTATTTCCTCACCTAACCAGAAGACCTGGGTCCACCCTAATGATGGGCTGTTGACAGTGTCTGAAATGTTAGCTAGGCCCGAGTGTTGTGTTGTGTTGTGTTCTGTTTGGTTTGGACCTATTTCTGCTGAGATCAGCATGTCCCTTTTGCTCTTTTTGTACGAAAACAGAAGCATCTATTGGTGATCTGTTTTAGACTCTCTACTGTATCTTTGCACCACCTGCTAAGCAGATGCCCACAAATCTGACCCCAAGTCAGACACCAAAGGAGCCCTCTGTCCCCCTCCATCTGCCGCCTTGGAGCAGCTCCGGTAGATTGGATGCCCTCTTTTGGTCAGCCTGTGACCCCAACCAGGCTAATGGCTGCTCAAGCCCCAGTGACCAGTAACTATGAGAGGAATGCTGTTGATTTTTCTCAGTTGCTATTCTAAGTCTCTCCCTTTTGGCAGGAATCTGCTGATAATAGTTCTTGGTGATCCATGTAAGCACATCGGCTGAATCGGTGGCGTTAGTTGGACGCTGTACCTATTAAAGCTAAACACAACATAGAAAAACCAGAAAAACCGCTGTTCCTGTCACCGCCACTAATCACTGACTGCTGATCTTATTTGGCTTTCTTCTCCCAAGCCCCGAAACTTTGCCTGTTCTTTACATTGCTCATGACCGGCCTGCTGAAACGCTTTTGGTTAATCATTAGGAAAAGAGTTTATCTGAAGGCAAAGATGCTAAACTGGGCACCATATTAATAAACGGTCTGTTTAGGCTGTTAACGTTCTGCCAGGTGTAGTCTGACTATTAGAGATCGACATTCACCGATTAACACCTGCCACTGCCTATTCTGTGAAGCCACCAAAACATGCGTTCGTGACATTGCATGTTGAACATGCGCGCTGACTTCCTCGCATGCAGCCGTGAGTGCGATTCCAAAGGCTTTCGGCTGTGACGCCTGTCCCTCCTTTTTCCTGCTGGAGTGCTGATGTGCGGAGTAGCTGCGGATCACATTCGGCGCTCTTCCCATGTGCCTTCTGCTGACTGACCTCTGCTTCCTCCCATCTATGTTGTCCAATATCCCTGCACGTCTTCTCAGTCGCGGCTGTGGTGGCTGTAACGGTCTTTGTGGTTCCTGTCGAGTGGGATTGTGGGAGGCAAGGGACAGGGGCACCAGGCGTTTGAAGGGAACCCCCCCCCCCCAGCTGACCCAACTGACTCTAATTATTTCATGGACCTTTGTGACACTGACCTTTGACGGAAATGAACAAAACTCCCTGTGAAAAAGCACCGAAAGTTCCTGAGGGAAATACCTTGTGCCACGGCTGGTTGGTGTGTCATTTTGGTGTGGCCTCCTTGGCGTGTTTGATATACCCAGGTCATACAGAACCGGTTATTTTTTGTTAATTTATGTAAATTTCCCCAGAACCTTTTTGCCAGATTTTGTTTATTAAGACGAGAACAGGAAGTCTGTCGGAATGGCAGATACGTCAGACTGAGTCACTGCGCTGGCGGTTTTGCCCTGGATTGTGTAACTGACAGGAGTGGCATTCTGGAATTTCATGGAATATTATCTGATTTATTGCAAAAAAGAATTGGAATACAGCGTCATGTTTTCCTCTTTTCAGTTCTGTGTTTTTTGTATAAAGTACACATAAAAGCAGAGACCGTTGAAGACAGATGACCAACCTGTGGCCTTTGTTTACTGACGCCTGGTATGTAAACCTTAAAGGTGTTTCTCCTGTGCTGCCTGCTGAAATAAACCTCCAGTCCCTCCTTGTGCCTTTTAGCAGTGGTCGTGAAAACCAGCCTGGCATGATTCAGACTTTTTATTTATTTGTTTATTTTTTACTTTTGTTCATTTTTTTGCAAATTCCACTTCCCAGAGTGAAAAATTACACCCTTATGTTCGTTCTTGACCCAGCTGTGCACCAAAAATATTCCCAGTTCCCGGCGTGATTCATGCCCTGCTGGGATTAGCTCGGGTTGCCTGCTGAGGGTCATGTGTACTAGTGCTGTCATGCCTTCTCACGCTGCCACTCACAAGGAACATTACCTGACTGTGTGTGTGTGTGTGTGTGTGTGTGTGTGTG
>JAODUD010000026.1:22739124-22766088 GCA_026784285.1 Stomatorhinus walkeri
TCTCCCCCCCCCCCCCCCCCCCAGTGAGTCTGCATGTCTGTGGGAGAGGAAGGACCTCACTAATAGAGGGGTTCAGGCTGTGCCGCAGACACTAACCTGTTCCTTATTAAGTGGGACCGAGGAGGTGTGTGTGGGCGAGGGAGGGGTGGGGGGTCTGTCTCTTCCCCATCCCTAACTGAAGTGACTTCCCCCCTCTGAGGGTCCATAATTAACCAGAAATGAGGTTTGGGCTATTAGCCAGAGTTTCACGCAGCTGTGGAATTTCTGTCCAATTAACCGTGGCTCCATGCATTTTCCCATGGTGCTCTGCTCCTTTATAAATGTACACACAAGTGGCTTTTTATCGGAATAACAATGGGCCATTTCTTGGTTGCACGAAGCCCGTGCACATCGTTTATTGTTCAGACCGTTGTTTTGAGGATGTTCGGGGATCTCCCACTGCCCCACAAGAGACTAACACCGCCCTCCCCATTGTTGCGGAGCAGATATTAGCAGAACAGGCCCTGTTTAGGCCCGTTTTTCTGGCTTGTGGATGTGTCGTGTTCATAAGCTTAGGGCCTGTACTCATCCTCCTGCTGTGTCTCTAGTCTCCTGCTGACCGGACGCACAGAATCCATGCAGGAGACGAAGTGATCCAGGTCAACCAGCAAACAGTGGTGAGTGACATGCTGAAACGCTTCCCCACGGTCACTTCTCTTTCCATGCAGTGAAAGCAACCAACAGGGGTATTTTGGTGATGATGACATTTACAGTGGTTATTTTTTTGCTTTAGACCAGTGTTTATTCCGGTCCGCAGGGACCCACAGAAAGTCCAGGGTTTTGCTACCTATTTCACCTTAAGCAGGATCTGAAGGGGCTTACAGGGACTGGTGGTGGCGATAACCATGAAGTCAAATCACTTTACTGTCGTTTCACGCACAAGGAAAAATGTAATTTCTAGAGAGATGGCTAGAAGGAAGAACAGCTGAATAAGAGACCAGACAACAAATGCTGGATTAAAAACAACACAATGCAATAGTATAAGTAAGGAGTAAAGAGTGTGTGTAAGACAGAGCATATATGCAGTGCAAAATAATGCTAGGGTGCAAATACAAAGGTGAATACCTATCTGCAGTGGTGATGATGATGATGATGATGATGATAGTGGTTGTATCTGGTATTTAGATGTGTCAGTAGTCAAAGCAAATGCACAGATGCATTGTGGGAGGGTAGCTGCTGAACTTATACACTCTTGGTACAGGTGGGTTGGCAGCTGAAGAACCTGGTGGCTAAACTGAGGGAGGACCCAGCAGACGTGGGGCTGGTGCTGAAAAAGAGGCCCACCGGCACCACTGGTTTCACACCAGCCCCCCTGAAAAACATGCGCTGGAAGCCCCCCCTGGTACAGGTACCTGGACTCCATCTTTTGACATTTTTGAGAAGGCATCCTTCCTCCAACACGGCTTCAATTTACAGTTTTAAGTTCTGATACATTTTCCCCATTCCAAATTTTTCTGGCCGGGAACCAAGCGCGCGGGGCCAGCTAATCCTATAAGGGGCATCACTGGCTGCCTAGGACCCCCCCCCCTTCTGGTATTTACAAAGCATCACCGCTGGTGCCCCAAGCAAAGGCTTTTCCGGGCCCTGCTCAGATGCCCCTGTGCAGCGGCGAGAGGCCCCAGTGCAGAATAATGTCAGTGATTACTGCACTGCCTTATTGCATCTGCCTGGACTGGCCCAGATTAAATGTACCTCCACACCTTGTATTGACTGGAGCACTGCTCTTTATTTCACTTGTTTTGTTTGTGGAACTGGAGCGTGCGAGCTCAGGCAGGTATACAAGCCACCCAAACAGAAATGGGGGCTGGGGGGCGGGGGGCAAACAATAGAGCTTATTCTGTTTTCCTAAATTAACGACACAATACCGGACAGTTGCGTCATTCTGCCTGGGTCAGTGTGTACAGCCCCCAGCTCGTGAATGGCACGTCTGGATGGGGGCCCAGGATGTAAGTGTGGGGGGGTGACTACAGAAGTGCCCACTAGACCGTGAATTCCCTATGGCGTGAAGCACCTCTCTCCCCATAGGTGAGTCATGCAGGGTCTTAGTCACTTTTCTGCGGCTGTCAGATACTATAATCCACCCATTGTGTGATAGTCAACTCGAAGGGCCTTTGTGAGGGATCCTGAGGCAGGTGCTAAAGACACTGATAAAGGATGTTTAAAATTCGTGAGATGCTATATCTCAGAGCACATAAACAATGTTCTGGGAAGACAACAGTCTGATAACACCCCCCCCCCCCAACTGAGGGCAATTGAAACAAGCAAGGTTTTGGCTAGTGAGGGAGTATTGCACGCTTCAGTTTGTTAGTGATAAATCCCTGTTGTGATCTTGGGTTGTATTTTGAATCCATATGGGTTAGAGGTGTAATATGTAGGAGGATGTCTTAAAATCTTTGTTTCAGCTGAGGAGACGGGCTGCTTTAACCGCCGAAGGAGCTCTAACCTGCCCGTCTTGCATTGTTATGGGTTCCAGAGCACTCCCTCCCTGGCCAAAACCCAACCTCCAACCGGAACAGGAAACGCCTCCCTCAAGATGGAGAAGCCTGCCATTTTAGATCTGTACATTCCGCCTCCTCCATCTGTACCTTATACCCCGAGGTAAAACAACCCCCCACCACCACCACTAATCAGACCTTGTGTCATGTTACCCCCATGGTTGCGGTTTGAGGTTTGGGTCGAGACGACCTTTTCTAGTGAGTATGTTGTGTTTGATACAGTGGAGGTATTTACTGTCAATTTGGTAACTTTCATAAATAAACGATGTGACTTATCTGACAGTCTCTAGTCGGCCGTATCGTCACGCACAGTCATGACGAAAGTCCGTTTCCTTTCCTCCGTAGCACTGTTTTCATTGACATGCTTCTTCCTCCATCCTTGCGATCCTGTTTTTCTGCTCAAGGCGAGACGCGGTGAGGAGCTCGTACACGAACATCAACGTGAGGCCCAAGGGCTCCGAGTCGCCCAACTCCTTCCTGGACCAGGAGAGCCGGCGGCGCTTCACCATCGCCGACTACGATAAGCTGGGCGTCCAGCCCATCGAGGTCAACGTGGTGCAGCCGCGGATGAGAGGGCAGATTCTGTCACGCGGTTAGCATTGAACCCACTGCATCATAAGTACCGTATATTAACACATGGATTGATTTTGATGCAAATAATGATTTCTGGACGCAAACTTGCACAAAGTATAAGATATAAATAAATTTGGTTTATTGTTTGTACAGTGGTTAGCACTGTTGCCTCACACCTCTGGGATCAGAGTTAGTCTC
This sequence comes from Stomatorhinus walkeri, assembly GCA_026784285.1. Taxonomy (NCBI): domain Eukaryota; kingdom Metazoa; phylum Chordata; class Actinopteri; order Osteoglossiformes; family Mormyridae; genus Stomatorhinus; species Stomatorhinus walkeri. The sequence goes on from JAODUD010000026.1 coordinate 22,742,430, forward strand.
TACCTGGGTTCCATGTGTCTGTAGTTTGCATGTTGGGATCATCATGGGTTTTCCCCTCTGGTGCCCCCCCCCCCAGTCCAAAAATGATGAGTTACCAAATTGCTTTGTGTATGGTGGGTAGGTGCCCTTACTTGGGTTGTTCCCTGCCTTGTGCCCATAGCATCCGGGATTGTTGGCTCCAGACCCTCACGTCCCCGCACAGGATGAGTGCATATGGAAGATGGGATAGATCCTAGTTTTTTTTCCCGTTTATTAAAAACCAGCTCTTTAGCTTTTCTGGAACTCCTGCATTTCTGTCATGCAATGATAGTCTTATAAATGTCGCTCTTTGATTTGTTTCCCTTGCTTCCACATTGCAGGTAAACCCCGCCCTCTATCCATGCCAGTGGACACCTGCCTGGTACAGAATGATCCATTCTCCAAGCCCTGGACAGCAGGACGGAAAGGTACCACCACCAGCATGGATATAGATAAAACCCAACAGAGAGCCATCATCCTCCTATCTATGAGTTGAGCTTCATTAATGAAATCGATGGGACACTGTCCAGACCAGTAGGGATGGTTCAACCACTGTCCCGCTCATGATCTGTACATCTGGGCCCCCCCCCTTCTTTTTTTACATGAAGTTTATGTAGGAGATGCTTTTACCCAAAACAACATTTTTGAGAAGGCAAGTTGAGCCTGTCTCTGGAGTGACTGGGATTTAAGGGTCGTGCTGCGGGGCACAGTCATGGAAAAAAACTCTAGTGATCCTGGGATTTGAAACCGGTGACAGTCTGCTCACAGGTGCACCGCTCAAACACCCCCCACCCCACGCAATAAATCACAGGAATGCCATTCCACATTTTGGTTCAGGTAGCGATTTTAATTGGTTCCCTAACATGTCATTGAGATATTAACTAAGACCAGGGGCCCACCTAGCAAAGCAGGGGCCCCATCTCAGCAGCGATGGAATGCTTCAGTTTATTAAACCTGGCCAGATAAGCGAATTGGCCCCTGGCTAAGGGTGCTGTGGGTGGGGGGGGGGAAGTTGTGCCAGTCTGGTCATCTGTCATTTCTACCTCAGGCGATGACCTGCTGTACAGGTACCTGAGCAACGAGCGCATCCCCACCATTGCGGAGGAGGCCCCCCCGAGCCCACCCTCCCACAGGTCCGGCGCCGGAGACAGACTGGTGCGCGGCGTGGACCGCATCCGGAGCAGCCGCCTGTTGGTCAGCGCCGACCTGCACAACAGCGCCACCATCCCCTTCCAAGACGACGTGCCCAAAAAGTCACCGGTGCCCCCCACCACCAAGAAACGCTCATCTGAGCCCTCGCTACTGGTCAGTTGGATATCACGGCTTAAACTATTGACTCACTAACTCGTGCTTCCTGTCTGGGGCTTCCTGTTCATCTCACCCCGGTGCAGCCGCTTGGGGGAGGGGCTTATCCTACTGGTGGAGCTTTCTGTATCTCTCCCCCCCCTACCTTTCCGGAACATTTCAGTGTGTGAGTGGGGAGGGCAAAATGGTCCCGGTCTGGGTTCTACCAGTGTGGCTGTTTTCTACTTCATGAAAAAAAAAACTAATTCAGGTTTAGAACACGTTGACCTTGTTTCCATTGTTGTGTGATAATTTAAATTATTTCATTGTTTGTGGAATATTTCCTGTACAGTTTGTTGTGTTGGTTTTTTTTATAATTTTTTACTTGCCAAAGTATTTGACCCATTTGTTTCCTATGTCATTTCGTAATACCTTCAAATGTAATAATTTAACAGCAATAAGGCATTTTTATCAGTTTGTATACACAAAGCTATTGTGTATTTTTTTTCCTTCCTGTTGTTCACTGTTGCATTTTGGTTGAAAAAAAATGTACTCACTGCTGCCAGGGCCATTAATCTATGCATTAAACTTTTTTGCACAGTACTGTTCAATGCAGGATTTACCCAGACTTACTTGTAACAAGATACTTGTGTGGATGTGGTTACCATGGCACCAGAAGCCTGGGGTCAGACAGAGAAGGTGGGCAAGCAGATGACCATCTTGAGTCTTAGAGATGTTGTCATTGGCTGAGCTCAACAAACTTGAAAATTGAAGCTGGTTGATTATTGGGTTAAACCCACATATTTCTCAGTGATGTTGGTTCTATTGGCTCCAGAGCGTTGACCTCAGCCCCACTGAGCCCTGGGAACTAGAGGGCCATCTGCTATCCACACAGGTCAATGTCTCAGAGCAATAGTACTAATTGCTAATGCGAGTGAGCAACAGTATTAACTGCTTCATGTCAAGAAACATGTATCCCACGATGCATTGTAACTGACTTGAGTTTTGTAACCTTTTTGAGTATAGAATATTAAAGGTGCAGTTGATTTTAATTATTCCTTGTTTTGTTTTTTATTTCAAATTTAACAAACTTCAGTGTGTCACCCCTAATAACGGCACAAATTAAGTGGCTTTGGTTGGGCACCACATTATCCCAGGACTGAAAGAGCGACAATATAAATGGAAAGGCCGTGAGCAGATATTTGAGACTAACCTTATTCATGTTACTTGCCATCTTCCCTCTGCGACCTTCCGGCAATAATTCTACTCCAGGCTTACGGCCATGTGCTGCGACAGGATATCTCGCCTATTACAGGAATGTCCATTGCTGAGCTGCAGCCGTAAATCCCTCACACTTGTGGTGATTTTGACGCATTAACTGCTTGCGATTCACTTGCGCTTGAATTACAAAGAGGGGGGGAAATAAGAATCCATTTCAGACACAAGTTGCACAATTTTTGCTTAATTTTATGGCCGGATGGGAAATTCAATCCAATAAATATTTGTAATTTAAATAAAATGGGTGGCATTTAAAAAAATTCAAAAGTAATTAACCTAGATGAGGTATATTCCATTTATCATGTTTTAATAAAGCACACTATCAGAGTCTTCTAGTTGGGATGAATATCACACCAGCAATAAATTGAAAGACCATAAAACATGCTGAACTGTCTGGGGGGGGTAACCCTTTCCCTTCTCCTCACTTTGCACCTGCATGCGCTGTCTCTGCACTACTCCTGCCTAAGTGTGGTGCTGTCCCTAATCTCTGCTTGCTCCTCTCCATTCTCTCCGCCTCATCGTGCCTGACTGCGAATGAGCTTTTCTTCTGTGCACATGCTCAGTGGGTGATGGGCGGGGCATGTAGGTGTTCCATGGCTTTCTAAATTTCACTTCCTCTTGGGAGACTCACTGAAACTGGGGCATTCGTTGTCCCAGGCCAACTGTAAAATGCTGGCTGTGAATGCAGTTGGATCGCGATTTATATGCCAGCATCTAAAAACAAAAGAATACTTCCTGGGGTGTGTCTAGTAATGTACACTTTTGTTTGGTTAAGTGGCTTTTGATTTCCTACTTTGAAGACCACATCAGGTTATTCACACTGAATTATAACATCATTTCCTGCTTTGATTATTGTTCAGCCTATTTTTCTCCCTTGCCCTTTGAAACCCATTGTATTTAAAGCAAAGTCAGATATTGATGGCTACTGATTGTTTGTAGTGCTGTTTTATCTCACATTGGGCCCTGATTTTAAACTTTAACAGTTATGACGCACATGTGGGAAGCTACAAAGCTCTTGAACAATGTTAGGTGAATAAAGTAAGATCCATACACAATTGAGGTCAGACCCAGACCTCAGTGGAAAAACCTGATGCGGACCCGTCCAATAAAAATCATGTACAGTTGGTTGACTTGATAGACGTCAACGTGGGACTGGTTTGCCCCACCTTCCAGTCCTATCCTGTGGGCAGATTAACTCTCTACTCTCTGTTCACCACAGGTATCTGACTGGATTTCCAGCAGCAGCATTCTGGACAGGTGTGTACACGCCAGGTGTTTATCACGAAGTTCCAGGAGCCATATTCAGCACAATTCTGTACCCCACCCAAAAATACCCCAAAAAACTCCCTATGCGTGGGAGGGAATTTGTGCACCGAAGGTGTGATTTAATCAGTCGATGATTAGGCATCGAATTCCTGCCAGTAATGAAACTAGGGTTTTATTTATGACGGAGCCTGTCAATATCAATGGGAGGTGTGATGGGGGGGGGGGGGTCGGCTTGGGTGGAAAGAGTGCAGAGACTTTTGGCCTTAAATCTGCAGCCAAAGATGCAAAAACAGCAAGCTAACATTAAACCTGGAATTCACCATCTGAATGCAAACAATGTGCAACTATTGGCAAAAGCAGCCTACTTGGAATGTCCGAAAACAGGCACCTGGGTGCAAACCAGGACCCACGCCCCCACCAAAAAAGGTAGTGATGCTGAAATGCAAACCGAAAGGAACCGGAATAACAAATCTGAGAAGAACGTTTCATGAAAACATCAGAAAAGAGAGATGTGACCCTTGACTCTAGGGTGCACCTGTCCCGCGATTTACACATCTCACAGCCTGACACACGGTCGCCAAAGTTGATCAGCTGGCTGGTATGAGATTTTAAATATGAGACAAATCTGGACACGCATTTACATGTATGTAGCGGTTTTATTACCTTGTAAACAGTCTGTAGGGTTTGCAAACTGCCCTCAACACTGTTGATTTCAGGTCTATAGTGAAATGTAGATTTGCCGTAGGATTTCTTGCGTGAGCGTGACAGTCTGAAAGCGTGAGCATGACATCAGATGTGTGTGAGCTGGCAACCTTGCTAACAAATGGGAAATATGCAAACTGAGCTGAAGTTAGAATAAGTTCAGTTGGGTGGATGGAAGGCACTATATGTTCTGTGCTGATGGTTTTATTATTATGTATTTAGGTGGTCCAGTAAGCTCACATCTCTAGAGTTGGGCCAACACTGTGTGTGGAAGTCTCCCAGAGACGTATGGCAGTGTTTCCCAATCCAGTCCTCGGGGACTGACAGACAGTCCACATTTTTGCTCCTTCAGGAGATGGCAGGGAGCAAAAATTTGGACTGTCAAGTAGGGAGCTCAGAGGGAGCAAAAACGTGGACTGGCTGTGGATCCCCAAGGACCGGGTTGGGAAGCACTGCCATAGGGGATTCCTCTGGGCACTCCAGTGTCCTTCCTCAGTCCAAAGACTTGCAGTTAGCCCGAGTCACCTGCTAATTTCTGATGAAGTCTGTTTGATGATCATTGCCAGGACAACTGAAGACACAGTTCCCCGTTTTTGCCTAGAAGCTCTCAAAATGGTTCCCTTTCAACTGAAAAGCAACATCCTGTCCATAATTAAGAGAAATCAGCTTCCTGCTTAAAAAGCAGAACGCCTTACGCTGTGGGGTGTAATTACAGGCTTGTGGACAATAAATCTCACTTGTGCACCAATGAAGAATCAAATTCATTGGTCCCCAGAGGCAGTAAATCTTTTTTTTTTTTCTTTTGAGGAGAAAATGTGAAACTGAAGCACCCAACACCCAACCCAAGTTTATTATTATTATTATTATTATTATTATTACTATAAAAAGGTAGCTAGGTGCTGGGAGAGGCTGCCCACATACTGGCCTGTCAGTTGATCCTGCTACACCGGGTGTGACTTGCACATATTGCCTCTCCTTAAAAACCGTTTAAAAAATGCACCTTCCCTAAATTACTGTGAATTTTACACGGTGTGCAAATGCGTGATTCTTAAATCATCTAATTAAATATGAGATGGTGTGTGGCCCAGCAGGTTCGGACACTGTGCTAAGAGTCAGAAGGTTGCCAGTTTAAATCCCAGAGCTGGCTGGGTCATTTCACTGTTGGGTTAAATAGATCCTGCTTTCTCATAAATGTGTATTGCTTTGGATAAAAGTATCTGCTAGATACATGAAGGTGTAATAAAGTTAATTATATTACTGGAAATCTGAGCATGCACTGGAATCCAGTGTCAGCTGCTCTGTAGGCCTGATCACTTTGCTGAACTGCTTTTCTCTCTCCTCTCTCCTTAGATATGAGTCAAGCACCAGATTATGGTCCTTCTCTCAAGCGGTAAGGATGTTTTTCATAGTTGGGCTGTGTGCCACCTTGCCATGAGAGTGGAAAACTGGCAGTGGTGGTTTTACTCCATTTAAGGTGCCAGAGGCAGTGCTGCAGCACTGTGGTTAGCACGCCGCCTCACACTTTTTCAGGGTTCGAGTCTCTGTCCGAGCTCTACGTGCGTGGAGTTTGCTCCGTGTCGTCGGGGGTTTCCTCCGGGTACTCCGGATTTCCCCCCACAGTCCAAACCGTGCCATGGTGAACTGGAGTTACCAATTTCCCCTTGCATGGGAATGTGTGCGTGTCAGTTCCTTGTGATGGGTTGGTGTATCAGCCTGGCTTATTCCCCACCTTGCATCTGTAGCTTCCAGGATAGGGTCCAGTCCCCTGTGGTCCTATTTAGTGGGTATAGAAAATGGAAGGATGGATGGATGAAGATCCTTGGTGAGGGGCAGATGTATAAGATTTGGACCGGAAGTCCATGTCTCCAACCCCGATAATCCTGAGTGGGGCAGATTCATAAAGCCTCGCCCCCCCGCCCCCCAATAAAAATGCGAAAAGCTGGCATGAGAATTGTGACGAGGCCTCCCGTTCATTTTCCTCCCGCTGCCTGTCACATGCGGTCGCTCGTGGGCGCTATTCCGGAGCGCCATCGTCCAGGCGCCGTATAATCAGGGAAAGGGGAAGGTTTTCTTTTGGCAGAGCCACGCCCCTCTGCTGGTCGCGATGCTGGGGAGCCAGGATTCCAGCCGCCTTGACCCTGTGGTTCTCTGGCGAGAGACATTAGTGAGATTCCACAGATCCCACAGGGAATAAAACATGCAACCAAATACACTGGGAGTGTCAGGAGCTTTCAGAGAGACGCACAGCAGACCCTTGTATGTTTTTCCATTGATACATATAAATGGAAGCTTACCAGCTTTCACCATTTTCTGTTATTATCCAATCTGAACAGGAATAATTCATATCACGGCTTTTCTGCCATATTAATACAAAACAGGACAGAAATGGTGATTCTGTTTAATAGCAGCAATAGTGGATCTGTGTCCTCTGACCTATGACACAACTCGATGCAAGCTACCTTCATTTTTGTTGTACAGTTTACGTTATAGTATGCAAAATGACGCTCTCTGTTCATTTAGTTCCGCTACGGTAATATAATATGACATAATCCAGCAATCTGATTGCTCTTAAACATACAGCCCTGCTCTTTAAATGTCATTCACAGCTGGAGACAAATAAGAATGACAGATAAACATGAGATCAGTTATGTCATAGAAATGTGCTTTTTAATGAGCTAGCAATAGAAAATATGCATTCATCAATACCTTAGGGGGTATTTTTAGGGCTCAATTCAAATAGTTCACTTAAATAGTTCTGTTATAGCATGGCTTTTGTCGGTATGATTTTTGGGTGAATTTGTCATTTATTGTGGTACAGGGCAACCGAATTATTTTTATTTCCCAAAATGTCCTTTATTATTTTCTGTAAAGGTCTTTCCTCTTGTGAGAAGGGAAATGACAGCACATGTTCCTGTTTTCCGTGCTGCTGGCGAATGCTTGCATACAGTTAGGTGTTTGGACAAGAGGCTCTGATCAAGGAGTGGACTTTCAGGAAAAGCGGAATGTATTTGAAAATCTCTTTCTCACTTTCTGTTCCTCTCTACTGAGAGCTGTGGCCTAATTGTTATTGAGGGGGTTTGTGTGGTTTATTAGGTTAAAAAAATGCTGTGTTTTTGCTCAGAAAGCTGCCGGTTCAAATCCCAGGGTCCCCTATACAAGACCCTTTTACCCCCAATTGCTTCCAGGGACTGATTTCTCAATTTGCTTTCTCAAAAATAACGTAAGTTACTTTGGATAAAGGCGTTTGAAAAATAAATATACAAAAATATAGTTTCAGTTTTTCAGTGTCACCCCGAGCCACACATTTGGATTTTCCTCATTCTTTGGTTCCCCGGGTGGGTAAACTGGGTGGGGTAGCCCATCTACCAACATGGCTGTACCATCGTGAGCTGTCAACGCAGCACTCGGGGAGTTAACATAATCCATCAGCCCCGTTCGCAGATTGGTCACGACAGCAACAGGGGTAATTATAATAATCAGGCTGCTACGCGATATTCCTGTGCCAGTATCCTCCGGTTTCGCAGATGCGGATTGGAATATAAATCCAATACCATCCTCAGCTCCGATCCTGGCACGTCTAGGACCTCGTGAAAAAGAATCGCTGTACTGTATGGTGCAAAAAAAAAAAAAAAAACGGGTGAGACGGCATGGTGGTAGTTGTCACCGAGTGGCTTCCTTCACGCAAGAGTCCGAACAGACAAGAAGTCATCCGCAAAAAATATCTTAAGAACATTTAAAAGGTATTTAGACTTTGCCTGTTCATGTTCAAACTAAGCCCGCTTCAGGAATGCGTGTAAATTTTCCCACATTTATTTTCCAGTCCCCCATTTTCAGGGTAAGAACATTCTGGGAACTTTGGGGGCCGGAGAAGGCAGCAATGCACCCGTAGTGCGTGTGAAAGGCTGCATTATGCAGTGCTAACAGTTCACAGGGTAATCCTTGTGTTACCATGAGTTAAACACAACTAGGGCCACCTAGGGAGGTAATCTATTAAATATTAGCATTTCTATAACACACCTTTTCACACACACTGTTGGTCCTTTGCGTTGTTGTTGCATGTGTTGCAGTCATTAGTGTGTCTATTGTGTAAGAAAGTGAATACACACCAACCCACACCTGCTACACACGTAATGTCTGTCATTGATTGAACATGAGTAATTTTAGAAATCAGAGCAAACTAATCAGCACAGCTTGGTTAAATATTAAATCTAAATCATGCGTTGTCTTGAACGCCGAAGCATTTTTCTTCAACCACTTCACAAGGATGCTTATTTACACCCCCTGGTCCTGGTTTAGGAAAATGTTTGGATAGAAACTAATCCACGTTTTGTTTCTATATAAGGCGTCCTTCTTCTGAATTATTATGAAGAGTAGAAGTCAGTGGAATTAGTGCAGCAGTGTTACTTGTTACTTGCTGAAAGAGATTCAGGGAGAAGTGAAATGGCGACATCCCTCTATTCAAGTGCTAAGAACAGATAACTAGCTTTAACTGACACTTTTGTTTGAGGGGGGGCACAATTCAACTGGACACTGAAAACAGTGCAATCATTTTGAAATCATTTTGCTTTCCTGTGTGTGCAGGAACACTGAAAAACTTGTCAATCTACTCCAACCCCAGTGGTTAGAGATACTTGGGCTGTTTGATTCTTTTTTCCAGTTCTATATTCCCCAAAATAATTCGTTTGAATTCTTTATGTAGTATTGTTTTCTTTGTATCAGTCACTAGGCCAAACGTGTTCCTTAATAAAATGTACCCGATAGAACAAAATAAGCGGTACCTGAAGTGTGTAAAAAGTCTAGAAAATACCCTTAGCGTGTACGGTAACTGACTGTCTAGATGTTAAAAGTAGGCACAACAGCGACGCACTGTGGTTACCGACTGCCATGTCTCTTTAAAACAGACGGGAAAATACACACATGCTCCCGATGGAGTCATTAAGACTTAAAAACAGCGATTTAGCTGTTTGGTAGGCGTCCCTCGTTGAATTTCATTTGTTTTTGTTAGTTAATATTCCTTAAATTGCATATATCGTTTTCATCAGTGCTTTTTCTGCATTCTAGTGTAGGAGTATAACATATAGGCCTACAGCGTTAATTACTTTTATGCTACCAAGGGAAAATTCCCCACGTACGATTTAAAGATTAGCGACTAGGACTAACCTTTTCCATTATAACATGTCCTCTGTAAAATTCAATCCGTTGGCTCGATTCCAGGTATGATATAGTATGCATCTTTGAGTAATTTAGTTTTTATTTAGGCTATTTCCCGTGACAGTCAACATACAAGAATTGTATCTGTGCATATGTGATGTTGTATTACTTTGCTTACGTGTAAGTAGTTATTTTCTGTTATCCGAATACAATGACTTGATAAACAGTACACTCATTGACCTGTAGGAATTTACATGACTGCTTGAACTAAATGTACCTTTACTGAAGGAAAGTATATTTATAAACCCCTTACTAATTACAAGTTGTAATCCCTGAAGAAAAGTTTGACTACAACTGAAGTGAAGATTATTACTTTTGTATTTATAGAAAACGGCGATCGCTTTCCGCTCAGCCTACCCACCAAATCTGCTGCTTTATTCACGAATCTCCCGTGATGTTTGACATGCTTTCATTACGCAGTTGAGCGACTGCAAGGACAAATGGCCGGGTGTGTAATCTCCCGGACTCTTATATTATGGGGATTCTTGTCGTCTCTCTATTTGCTAAGATTCACGGCCCCATTCATCAGGATCCTGCCCTTGGACCCTGTCATCTGAAATTAGAGGTTTGACGTCTTGTTTGAGTCAGTCCTCCCTAATCAGCGGTTTTTCTACTTTGTTCCTCAAACATAGTGAAATACGTCAATCGGCAGGGGAGCCTATTCGTATTACATGCTACAGGCCTATTGGTATTACAGGTTGCAGTAGTACTAGTACCAGAATTACTAGTAAGGAATATACTCCGTTGCCCGGCTTGCGTGACTGAGAGGCGTTTTTGGGCAAGCAAAGAGGCGCGTCGGGACCGGACAGACAAGGCAGCCTAGGCGCCCAGATCTGAGCCGATTACATTGGGACGCCAGATCTGCTTCATTTTTGTATTCTGTTTTCCTGTTTGTTAAATTGTCTTTGTTGATATTATTAATTTAGACTTCACGGTAAAATAATGGTCATAATTTTTTTTTATATCGGGCGGGATGCATTGGAGGGCCCCATGTTTTTTTTGCGCCTGGGATCCCAACTGTCCCTAGAATCGCATCTGGGCAAATAGGCAGGAAGAATGAAACCCGTCCTGGAAATATCTGTCGTAATCGATAATACGAAACTGAGCGGTAAGATGTGGAAACCTTATTTCTTAATGTTTATGTTAAAGGAGACATTCTTTTTAACAAAGGTTTCCCAAATCTGGAAATCGAAGGAAGTGCCCGGCCTGTCAGAAGATGTCATGGGACGCACACTTCGGCACTTTTCTGTCACCGGCTGACCGGCAGACGCTGCATCCTCATTTTCTTTGTTCCTCAGTCCGGCCGCGCTGCGAATGAGGAACCCGCGCGGCGTAGGAAGTTGGCCAACGCGCACAGCGCAGCTCTGGGCTCTTGCTCAATTTTCATTTAGCGATGTGGAAAGATTAAGGCTAATTCTGCGCACGGAGCTGGCAGCGTTTTTCTTTCTCGGTTCCCTTCTGCATGGTGAACAAGATGAGTTCGTCCGTCCTTTATTTTATTTTTTGCTAAAGTTATGAGTTTAGATTTTTTTGCTGTGACTTATTTGGGGATATAGTGGCCGCGCTACTAAAGGTGCAGTAGTCTTATTTGTACTGGCTTGAATAATTAAGACGTAGCCTATAGGTTATTTTGAGAAAAAGGGAGAAGTGTATTTTTCGGGGGAGGGAGCGATTTAATCGAACCTTGGCTAAGATGTAATTCACTGACGAGTTTGTGCGTTTTCTTTCTTCCAGGCTGCCTTCCCCATCTCGTTGGCACCGAATATGGCAGCTGATGGGTATAATCCAGTAAGTACCGTAGTCCTTCGTTATCTCGAGAAAGGCTGGTGCCAATTTCTCTACAGCAACTGCATCCAATTTATAACTATAATTGTGTTTTCTGTTCTTTCCCTTCAGGTGGCATTTTTTTTACGCGATGCCACGTAATGAGAAAATTCTCTTTATTGTCGGTTGTGTTTTATTTGCCTGTGGAATGAATAATTAATAAAACAGAGTGACTGGTGCTACTGCCATGTCAGTGGTTGCACTCAATGTGCAACACTTAACTTGTCCTGCCCAACGTGGCTTGATAGAAGCGAAGTCTGAAAGTAAAGTGAAACACTACGCAATTTGTATCAGTTTACTTTGGAAAAGTGACCTGCCTCGCTCATCTGGGTAGGGTGGGGGTGAAAGAGAGAGAGAAGAAGATGAGTTTAGGGGAGGTTTTAGAGAGCGAGCTGAAGCGAGTGCATGTGGGAGGCTTCATGTTCGGTGTTTAGTGTGAAACAGGATGTTCCAGTCCAGCCGCGTTTGGCGGCTGCGAGCTTCTGCCAGCGCTGGCTGCGCAGCCGTGCTTCCACACCCTGATCTGCGCACGCTCTCGACATCGCACCTGCGAAGCGCCCCCCGACATTTTGCCTTCGTCTGACCCCACTGCTTCTTCTTCTACCTCCTCTCCAAAACAGGTCTCTCTGCGGCCAAAATCGAAGAAGAAGGATCGAGGTAAGTTCTCTAAGGGTCTGTTTTGGCCGTGCACTGAGTTGTTTTATGGCAAGATCTTAGGCTGTTTTTGACTCTGACGACTGTGAGTGGTTTGATGATGTCAGAATTGTGGAGGCAGCACTGTCTAAAACTTGACTTGGGTTCGAAAGGACACAAACATCATCGGGCCGTCCTCCATCCCCAGGCAATGTGACAATGAGCCGGAGGAGGATTTCCGTGAAGGAACTGGGGAATGTGGACCACCAAGGATGGCTCTACAGGAAGACTGAGGGAAAAGGCTTCCTGGGGATCAAGTGGAAGAAATACTGGTTTGTGCTGAAGAGGACTTCACTATACTGGTATACCAGTCAGATGGTGAGTGGCATTCTCACGAAGGACCACCGATCGAATTTCTCTGCGTTGTCAAATCAGTGTTAGTTAGCTGGCGAATGGTCACAGACTGACCCCAAGGGTTGACCGACTCGTTGGACCGTGGCCAATCAGGTCACGCTGCATTATTGTTTATGTTATTGTGTTTCTGTACATTTTTCCTTAGGGGCGAATAATCATTGTTGTGGTGACTGTAGAATGCTTTAAATGATAGCGGTGTCTTTACACTGTGGTGTTGATCCCCTCACAGGCTGAGAAAGCAGAAGGTTACATTAACCTGGCAGACTTTCTGATCGACCGGGCAGTGGAGTGCAAGAAAAAGTAGTAAGTGAGCAGTTTGCTTTGAAATGTTTTTAAACCCGCCTGTAGGAAACAGATCGAGCTGAAACGTGTGGGTGAATGTTTGACAGGAACAGCTAAACCACTTTTGATCACACATACAGTATCTTTGCATAATAGCTGTATGTCAAAGTAAAAGCAAGTTAAGCCATGGACATATGCAAAATGCACTGCAGCTTATGAAAACGTGATAGTGTTTTTTCGAGTTACAGTAATTATTTTGGCCGGTTGCTTCACGTAAATCACAGCAGCAGAGCTTGTTTTTGGAAACCGAGTCAGCGTTGTCTTTTTTTCCAGTGTATATTGATGCGTACATTCATTTCAAGCAGTTAATCTGTTTTGTTTTGATGAGTTAATTTACAAACATGCCAGTGTTTTAAAGCAGCAGCGTTTTAGTGATATGGGGTGAATTTAGTTCTTAATTCTGCTCTGTGGTTTGATTTCTCTTTCCTTCGAGTTGGTAGAAAATCCCTCCCCTTTCTGAGCATCTCCTCTCTCCTGCTCTCCGCAGCGCGATGAAGGCTTGTCACCCTGATGTCATGATGTTTTACTTCGCGGCAGAGAGCAGCGAGGACATGAATATGTGAGGACCTCGGGCCAGGCAGTGACAGAAACATGCCGCCCTTACATATCGTACTGCGGTTTTGTCGTTGAGAGCCCCCCCTTGCATGCTTGGTGCCTGACGAGTCACGCTCTGCATCTGTGCTCCTGCATGATGAACCGCCACGATGTGACAATTCAGTAAATGTGACAATTCAGTAAATGTGACAATTCAGTAAATGTGACAATTCAGCAGCTAAAGCATTCAGTTGGTCGTCAAAAAGGTTTTGTGTCTAGTGGGGGGAAGAAAGTAGGATTGTACCATACAATTGACAGTCATACTTAAGTCACGTAATTTTTCTTTCACTTCTTAGCTCATCTTACCTTTTAGTGAACTACACTCAAACAGTTTAGGCATGCGTGCAGGATTTTGTCTCACGGACGTATTTGTGTGCTTCCAGATGGCTAAACAAACTGGGGCTGGCTTCCATTCACTATGAGCCGACAGACAATCCAGGAGGTGAGCTGTCGCTCAGTGATCAGCTGGTGGTTCTGGTGATTTGACTTAAATTGGAAGTCGTGCTAATAAAAGTGAGCAAAGCTCTGCTTGTTGTTTTCACATAGGTAACATACTCTACCAGTCAAGTTTTTGCACATACTGAGATATTCTACATTTGCACGTTACTCGCTTAACATTTAAGAAAAATACACAGTATTCTTTACTAACAAAATACATTTACAGTATGTTCACCATTTGAGTACTTTTATTAGCAGGAAAATGTCATTTTGATTCATCAAAGTAACCTCCTCAAGCAGTTGCAACAGCAGAGAAAATTTGAGGCATTCTTTCTACAAGGGAAATTAAATACTACTCTGCTTCATGGGATGAAACGGTTAACTGGTGCATTTAAAGTTAAAGGACAGCCTAGAATTTGACTATGCCATCAGCTCACAACCTGTTAATAGGATGTCAGACATCTTTTCATGCTTAAAGGAAACGTTTTATGTAATTATTTTCATTTATACTTGTTCACTTAACAATCGAATGCTTAACAAGAATAAAAAATCTGCAGTTTCAAATAAATGAAAACGTGGTGAAATTCTGTGGTGTGCAAAAGCTCTTGGCTGGTAGTGTAACTATATACGCGTGTGTGTTTTTTTTTCCCAGAGCGTTATAGTGAAGCGAGTGACCAGGAGGAGCCTGATTCCACGGAGGTGCCGCCTCCCCCTTACTCCGAAGAAGCGTCTACAGATGCTGTAAGCGCAGCTCGGTCTGACGGGCATTACAGACGCGTGACTCGTTTTAAACGCGCGGCTATAAACAGATCTAATATGTTGGCTTTGTTGGCTGTGTGTTGCTTTTTGTTCAAATGCGGCTTGATGAGCAGGTGACCTGCTGCTATTTTTAGCACTTGTGCCACTTTCTGGTGCAGCAACAGAAAGTACCAGATGGTACATGTCTGCCTTTTAAAAGAGACTCTGTATTCACGGTAACCGACACTATCCATCTGTACTCCTGGGGGAATAATTCCACCCGATGATCTCCAAAGTTAAGAAAACACAAAAGTCGGGTTATTTTTTTTTCTCCCTGCCCTCTTCTGTTGTTCCATCCCACTCTTCAACACATCCACACGGTTTTCTCAGGAATCGCAGGAAGCAGGCGAAGCAGGGGACACCCTGGGCAGGATGTGCATCCATAACGGAGTACTCACACACACACACACACACACTAAGATGCCGGTCCACCTAATCCATATACCTTTGGAGAGTTGAAGGAAACTGGTAGTAGACCAGAAGAAACTCCATACAAAGACTGGGAGGACATGCAACCCCAGCTGGATATATCTGAGGCTGCGGTACTAACCAACGTAACACTGTCATTTCATGTTTATGCTGATTTTATTTATTGTCATGCATTGTTTCGATGCGGCTGACAGTTATCTAAAGCATTCATCTACACGCGTCAAAGAATTAGTGGTCTGTATTCTTCCTTTTAATTTGGCGTACCTCTGTTTAAACAGGACAGTCTCCCTCCACCGTACCCCTGGCCTTCGCAGAGCGAGGCGTCAGGCTCCACATCGACTCCCATCAGCACGATGACGTCCCAGAGCTCCGTCTCCTCCACGACCAAGAACCGGCAGTCGTCGCTGGACATCATCACGCAGTCGGCCAGGAGGGAGGTTCACTGCTCGCCGCGGGCCCACAGACAGCTCCACCTAGAGGCTGAGCAGAAGCGGTGCGATGTGGCGGCCTGTCTGGCGCAGAAGCCCCTGGATTTGGCAGTCAGTGGCAGCCCATGCGCGGACCGGGGAGGGTGTTCACCCGCAGATGCCACTGAGGGTGAGTCTACTTAGCAACTGCAGACTGGTTAAGCACAGAGCGCCCATTAGATGCGGCTAATTACAGACTTAATTAGACCCTAGAATAAAGAGTACCCTCATTTCACTGAAGGTTCCGCTTCCCCCATGTCTGTCTGAGACTTTGTGTGCAGCCACTGGAATAAACTGGAAAATCTTCATGTCTTCCTGTGGGCTGCAATTCACACTGTGTATTATGGGGGGGGGGTTGATGTAAAAGCTGGTGAAGATGAGCTAATTCTTATCCATTTTTTCTTAGTGTGCTGTGAAAAATTAGGGGAAAAAAGGAAAAGATTTTTTAATGCTGACTTGACAGTTAATGTTAGAGTTGGACAAAAGCGTCTGCCAGAATGTTCCAGAATTACTCTTTCAGTTTACAAGGTAGTTGAGATGCACTCTTAAAGATGCCTGCGTTTTCAGTGGCAGGAATGCATTAAAACCGCGCTTTGGCTGATTTGTTGATATGTGGCCGTGACGTGTTTTTATGCATTTTGCGCTTCCTCTCAGCCAAAAACAAGAAGTGATGAAGCCGTCGTGGCACTTGGAGACGGTCTTCCCTTTTGCACGTAGTTAGGCTTTTCTGGGGATGGGAAACTCACAAAGATTGAGCTTCCTGTCGCCGGACGGTTACCTCTGTCATTGTCAGAATCGTAGGTTGAGCTCTTCGCCATTGTGTGCAGGTGTCTATAGGTCTGTCTGTGCCCTGCACCACATTTCCTGGCTGCAAAACAACAAAATGTTAAACGCAGCCATATTCTCGCTGTTTTTGTTTCTCTTCAGAAGTGCTAAATGTGTTAAATTATCTAGTTACAATTCATTTTGATGCAGATGGGTTTAATAAATTGTCATCAAAACATAAACGTTTAAGCTTATAAGGGAAATGGAAAACTATTTTTCTACACGTGAATAATATGAATAAGCAGTGTGAGAGATCACGCTTTGTGTGCGGCCAGAAATATTCCATTTTATTTGGGGAGATAGAAAAATAAATAAGGTGTGTGTGTGTTTTTTTTTTTTTTTTTTAACAGAAAATGCATCAGATGAAATGGAAAAATTGTACATTCACCTGAAAGAAGCCAGTCTATCACCAATTGGAGACCGGAAACCATCCACTAAAAGGGATTTTAGAAAGTCATTCATCAAGCGCTGCAAAAACCAGACTATGAATGAAAAACTACATCACATCCGGACACTGAACAGCACGCTTAAGGTGAGTAGGATGCGCAGCCCGTGGTTAGCTGCAATCTCAACTGGCACCGCTAGGTGGGAGAATTGCAACTACATTGAACTTGACTTGAACTTAATGACGAAATGCATCCCCACCACTCGCTGGCTAAACATTTGTAAGATGGATGGACAGGTAGATGGATGAGCACTCATAATTAAGGAGTATTCAGGATGTGAAGCAGACAGACTTAACACTGAGGGGAAAAAACGGCTTGTTTGCAGCTCTAAGCATGTATTTTAATGTGCAGTCTCTTCCTGATTATCTCTCATTTCTGCAGTGCTGTTTGTTGTAAAGAACAGTATAGTTGGTATACTTTCTGTTTTTTGTAGTGTCATATTAGCCTGTTGGCCTGTATGAATCTTTACATATTGTATGTTTTATTGTTACAGCATTGTACAGTAAAGTGTAGTGATGACATCATTATATTTTCTTGGCATAAAGCATCTGATGCTCTGTAGCAGGTATCAAAAATGAGTAAATACCAAGTAATATGAATACTTATATGAATGGATACCGCAGAACTTTAATAGCAATGCTTGGAAAACAAAATCATTCATTTTGCATTGTGGGATATTTAGCTTCCATGTAACCCTAATGGTACTTTCCTTGTGTAACTGTGAAACAAATCAGCTATTGACATACATATTGCTGTGAGCAATGCTAATATAGTGATACTGTTTTAGTGAA
Organism: Stomatorhinus walkeri; assembly: GCA_026784285.1. Taxonomy (NCBI): domain Eukaryota; kingdom Metazoa; phylum Chordata; class Actinopteri; order Osteoglossiformes; family Mormyridae; genus Stomatorhinus; species Stomatorhinus walkeri. The sequence goes on from JAODUD010000026.1 coordinate 22,760,190, forward strand.
AATGAAAGAAAAATTGGTTTAATGGTAGCTTATGGGTATGCCTTATGTCTCCTTTATTCTAGGCTAAAGAGGCAGATCTGCTGGCCATAGAGCAGGTTCTGACTGATCCTGATCTGACTGCCTTCAAGTACAGGAAATGGAAGGAGGCTCATCTTCCATTGTGGCAGGACATCCAGGGGCCTCCAGGGGGCAGTGTGGAGCACCTTGCTGCTGTGGCCAGTGTGGCTCCTTACACAGAGACTAGCGTGTGAAACTATCTTAGCGGCTCCTGCTTCTTCCACAACCACTGACCTATTGCCTGCTGTTTGCCCAAGCAAAGAGCAGAGCTGAAATGCTGTTACAGCGCAGGACTTGTACATATTAAAGTGACAACGCTTTTGTTTTTGGGTACTGTTGTGAACACTTGTTTTGTTTTTGTTTTTTTTTTTTTTTTTACCAGTTTTCTCAGTTTTTAACATTCATTTATGTGTTGAAGGACACTTTGGATGATTGATGAAGCGGTCCATATGGTTTTCTTTACAGACACAGTGAAAACTTGTGACAGTAGCTAGACACTCCAGTCGCACGTATGAGGCACGTAGACAGTGGGTGTGTTTGTCATATTGTATTTTTACTCTGGGGTTGGAGAAGTTCTAACATCCACTGGTTCACATTACATTGCTGTGCCTTTTGATATAGTTTTACTTAATGCCAGTGATTCACAATTCACAGGAAAAGAATTCACGACGAAGTATTTGTGTGACTGATTTTAATTGTCTGTAAATATGTAGTTCCTTCTCTTTCATGCAAACCAAGTTTGTAAACATACACTTTTATCCCAGTACTAAAAGGCATTAGGTGTAAGTGACTGGATATACCTTAACAGTATCAGGATTGTGGTGAATTACAGTCCAGTTTCTCAGTGAAATTACCATTTCAGAGGATTTCTTTTTGCGAAATCAGTTAACGATGAACTCTGTAAAAAATATGTGGAGTTGTACCATTTGCTATTATAGTTTCAGTTGTAAATGTTTGTACAGTAGTGTATAAAATATGTACAGTTCACTCATTTCTAGTGTGTTGACCTGGTTCAATTCAAAGAACAATACAAATTCCATGCATAAAAATTTCTCTGGTGTCTTGTGCATCTCCTTTGCAAGATTTTTATATTGACAAGAAAATCTCACTATAATTTTGAAATATCGGGGGAATGGTGGGTATCGATTTTCACCAGTCTGAATTGAAGCTGTCACGTCTTGCCGGCGGCTGCCACCTGCAGTAGCCACTTTCGGCCGCGCGGGCTCGTCGGAGGCTCGCGCTGCTTCTTCTCGCCCCTCCGGCCGCCATATTTGGCTTCCCTACCATCTCTGTTAGACGCCGCTCTGAGAGCATGCGGAAAACCGGGCTGTGAGAGCACAGCGAACACCCTAAAAGCGCCGCCATTATCATATATATATATATATTGTTATATATATATAGTAACACCATGGAGGCCGTTAAAGCATTTAATGGCGAGGTTTGTATCTCATTCTTCAATTGAAGTGTATGTAATTCGCTTATTCTGGGGTTGGAGACGGATACAGAAGGGCAGTGGGAACCTGGGTTAACTAGGCCTCAGTCCGCTGCACAGGCTAGCTAACGCATTCGGAACCGGGCCGTAACGTCAGAAGTTTGCCCAAACACCTGTCTTTAGAGTCTCCGGTTCCGTCGTGGCGGTAGACGAAAGTCCTCCGCCAGCCGCAATCGTCTCGGGTGCGCCGGCTGAGGCACCGTAATGGCGAGCGGGTCCGAGGCGGTGTCGTCATCCTGCTTCTGGGCTCGACGCCGGGACGCGGCCGCGCGGTTCCGCCGCGCAGAATCTGCGTTTTAAAATGCGCTAAAACCTTAAATAATCCACATTGTTGGTGTTATCCGTGCGAGCGGATGGTGCCCTCCCGTCAGCATTAGCCTGTTAGCCGTGTTTTTATTTATTTATTTTCATTTATTTATTTATATAATTAATTCCCCCCTAGCTAGTTACTCGGAGGCCTAAACCGCTCATCCAGTTAAGATGCTAACAGCTGATAATATGTGCACCTATATCATGTTAATCGGCGCGTGAAATTCGTTAGGCATCCATCTAACCGGCCTTTTCTTAGCTGGACGGCTAAATTGCACGTACCATTGCGTAGCTATTGCTAACTGTGTACGGGCAGCGGGGTAGACAAAGCCGTGTTTTGCAAAACTGTAATGCGTTTATTAATTTTAGTTAAAATAGCTCGCTGTTGCTTTTGGTACCGATCTTGACTAGGCGGTTACACACTAACAGAACAGAGGGTGACTTCGTAAAACAGCATACAAAGGCTGATCGGGCTAGCTACTGTTTATTTACATCGTTAGACCGAAGTATTGCACTCCCTAAAGGGTTGTGTAGACTGATGGCTAGTTTTTTTTTCTTACGAATTTTATTGTGCTTTGTACATGCATATTGATTTTGTTTTTAATTGCTAATACACATATGGTGTGTTTGGGAACCTGAAAGTGATTTTTTTCAGGAAATGCGTATCCATGTTTGACAGCATTGCTTTGAAGAATTGCCCTTGATTACGTAATATGAAGTAGGCCATGGAGTACAGTGAGTGTGTGGCCAGTACAGTATGAGCAACATATGGTTCAGTGCCCAATCTTAACGTAATTGTGCTAGAGGGGGATAATACCTACTTTTCTTAGTTTGGTGATTTGCAAGTTTTTTTTCCAATCCCCAGAAACAGATTTGGTCAATATCCACTGCATATACATCTGTGTCAGTAAGCTGTAGTGGAGTATTAGGTTGTCAACTTCCAGTAGCTCTTAAATATTCATTAATAAAGCCTGCATAGATGTACACTGTTCTCCAGTGTATGTGGACAGATTTAGGCAAAGAACTTTCTCTGTCACAGTTTGAAACCATCACATTGGTTTCAAGTACTTGTGAAAATACTGAAATTGGTTTGTCACCAATGTGCTCTGAGCCCCTGTTTTTATGTCCAGTGAAATGTAACCACCACACAAAGGTCACACAAACATTTGTCTCAGATGTGCACACGAGTATATGCAATGTGAGAGATGTGCATTCAATTTAAAATGTTTAATCAGCTATAAACTCTATACAATCCAGTTGAGTGATACATGTGGTAAGTCAAGGTATATTCAGTGTAGTATTAAGATTATATGATACAGCTGAACATCAGTAATTCCTAATCATATTGCAGAGTTCACATTTTTCCTTGGAAAAAAACACCAGCTTTTACAATCTGAAAAGTATTACATCTGCGTTTATGTAATTACGGCTGCTTTAGCTAGTTTAATATAACTGAAAAAAACCTACAAGGGACGCATCTAAGCCATTTCAGGTGTCTTAAAAAATGTTAAACTAATGTCTTTCTTTCATATTGTGTCTTTCAGTTGTACTCTCTGAATGAATACAAGCCTCCAATATCCAAAGCAAAGATGACCCAGATAACAAAATCAGCTATAAAAGCTATAAAGGTAAGTATTTGTTGTAAATGCAGGAAAGGGAAGCTTTCACAGTATGCGTCTCTCACTGCCTGTACCAAACAACTCCGCAGAGCCTCATCTTACATGTGACATCATTCCCATGGGGGTGAAGACCCCCCCCCCCCCCCCATTGCATAGCGACATTCAAGAGAACGTGCTCACTCTTGCCAAAACAACTGCATACATATTTTTGTTCACATCATGGACACCTTTCTGCAAAAACAATAAGTGCATTTTTATTTTGCTTTGGAAATTAAATACGACAGAATTTGTGCAAATAATTGACCAATAATTTATTCACTTTTTCATCCCTCAAACTGGTCCCCTTGCCTTCTTCAAATTACCAAAATAGAAAAATCCTTTTTTACGCAGCCAGTCTTTAGTACTTCACCACACTTAAGCATTTCATCCATAAAAGCTACAGAGGTTGCTATGGAAACAGAATGTCATCATCTTTCATCCGACCCCCCAGAAGCTGCCTTCTGTCTCTTGTTAATAGTACAGTGAAATTTTTACCAGCATACTTCCACATATTTCTCAGTTCTAATTCCAGTTAAAAAAAACACTTTTATTTATTAGCATTTTAGACATGAATTCAGTCATTTGAAAGTTTATTTTGATCATGAAGTTGGAAAGACATTAAATCGCTTAGAAATAACTTAGGCATGCAAATCAACATTATAGGCTGCTAAGAATAATATTGGTCCATTGCAAAATAATGCATAGTGTTTGAAACACATAGAGCCATGGACACAGAATCTGCAAACCTTTTGAGTCCTGCCTGTCCGATTAATGAAAAAACCAACACCAATGGTGTTTACGGATTCACACAGTGATGTACAGAATTGTTAGGGGATTTGTACTTACAGAGCCCCTCAACATTATTTAGTAACTACATTAAGCAGTTTTTTTTTTTTGATGCTGTCTTGTTCTCTCATAATAAAATATAACTAAGACGTATGTATGAACATACGTGTGTGTATATATAACTTGTATACTTTGGCAAAGTTTGTGTATTATTATTTACCTAAAGTTTTATTTTACTCCTATTTTATTCCAGTATATCACAAGATGACTGCTTATGAGTGCTCATAAGTCATGTTGACATTATAAGTCAGTGGGTCAGAATAGATATTTTAAGTATCATTCTTGATATGTTTAAAATTTGAATGGCTGTATTGAGAAGGGCATTGCCATAGCAGGGGAGCAGCAGTTTGTTTGCAGTGCCAGTATGATTGCTGTTTGGCCTTTTTGCACCCTAACTTATCCTGTGTGTAGTTCATATTGATGCTTATCAGGCGACCCACAGCTTCGATATCTGCTGAATTCTCATTGATAACTCTTACAAGGCACAGTGATTGTGCATTCAGTCAAATATGAAGGGTTAATGTAGTAATCTGGGTGCTCTCCGATATGAATCTCATGTAGATTTAACCCATTTATCTGAGATTATAGCCATGGTAATTGAGTAGAATAACTGTCCTTTATACAATAGTCAAATTGTGTAAATTTGTCATGTCCTATTGCATAATATGTCTTAGTTTTGTTTTTATGTTGTCTTGTTAAAGTTTTTTTTTTTTTTTTTTTAAAGAAATGTCATGTGAAGGAACTATAATAATCTTGGGGAAAAGTCTTTTGTAGTTAGTCTTTGTAACTACAGGAAACTTACAGCCAGTGATCTTAATACTGTCTAAATACCCTTAGTCACTAAACTAAATGATTAGTAGGGAAACATCAAAAATGTTTTTAAAAAGTGCCTGTCACAGATACACAGAACGCACTGTATAAAAGAATTGGGATGGGCCGATCCACATTTTTTCCAGTTCTGATCCAATTCCGATAAACAATTGCCAATACCAATACAGATTGCAATACAAGCGCTCCTTTTACCTATTAACTAGGAATGCACCGAATATTCGGCCACCGAAAATTTTTGGCCGAAAATGGCCAAAAAGTGCATTTTCGGTTTTCGGCCGAAAGGTTTTTATCACCGAAACAACATGGCCGAAACAGTATGTTGTGATGACGCAAACATAAACCGGGGCCTGCACGTGCTTGTCTGAAGCAGCGTGTCTGCGGTGTGGACGTATTTCAATATATCTGAGAAAGACCCACGGATAGCGATTTGCAAAACGTAATGCCGAAATTTCAAGAGGGGGTGCGTCTGCAAAGACTTTCTCCACATCGGGTTTAATTTATCACCTGTAATCCAAACATCCCGATCGCCATGCTGGATACGAGAGTAAAGCAGCGAAGAAAAGGAAAATAAATATTTTAATAATTTGTAACTGATTTATTCTTTGAAACGTTAATATTAATGTATGCAATTGCAATGCCTTGATTTTAGTAAGGTTAGTACGCAGTCATAGCCATAAATGCAATGGTACTAATTATTGCCATAATT
>JAODUD010000026.1:22779566-22809260 GCA_026784285.1 Stomatorhinus walkeri
TGATGTACTTTTACAGTGGAGCTTTTTGTTAGGTTCATACGCAGTGATGTACTTTTACAGTGGAGCTTTTTGTTAGGGTCACACGCAGTGATGTACTTTTACAGTGGAGCTTTTTGTTAGGGTCACATGCAGTGATGTACTTTTACAGTAGGGCTTTTATTATAAACACATATTGACCATTCTCTTTCTTTCATGTGCTTTCTCATTACAAGGCATGTTGGAAGGACTATGTTGATTGAAAAATATAAATAGGAACAACTTATTAAGCTAATTGGGTTTGGGAACAGGAATGTTACAGCAGATGTTTTCACTGCAGTTAAGTATACGGGGCCCCCTGTGTGTTGCGTTGTTTTGTGTATTTTATATTGAACATATTAAAACTGGCATCCAAGGTTTTTTTCCCACCTCTTTTCATAATTTATAAGTCCCAGTGTACCCAGGTTTTCTATTAGTTTTCATTGTTGAGAATCTTACATTTAAAAAAAAAATCTAGCTTAAGGTCAGACACAAAACACATGGAAGACAACTTAATGTTTAGTCATTTATTGGGCTCTGGTGGAGAAAAATTTAAAGGTGAAGTTTATGCGTCAGCAAAATTAATTTGAAAAATGTCAGCCGTTCACTAGTTCTATACCACACTATTGTATGACCAGGTCTGTCACAGCTGTTTATGCTTTTCTAAAGTGAAGAGTCCATGTTTAAGGGAGAACACGCAGATTGTGAACCAGCCAGGAGTTTTTGGCGCAATTTCTGGTAACGGGAACGGTTTTCTGCAGGAGTTAAAATTTTGGATTATGGTTCTGTAAATGTGGTATGGTAAATGTACTGTGTAAACATTCTCTAGGTTCAAACGAAGGACTATCTGACTGTGGTGCTCTTTGCACGGTCGTCTCTACAGGATAATGCTACTTTCTATATATTAACCCGATTCCCCACTCCACACATGGTTCCTCCTCTGGTTAATTGTTTCTATAGTGGTTTAATTCCCTTTGAAAGACATAATTACTTTCTGCAGATTCCATTTTCAATATGAAACAGCGGTAATCCTGCTAGAGCATCTTAACGTGGCCATCGCTGCCTCCGCTAGCTGCCATCGTGGAAAGTGATGCCCAGCTCACCTACTTGCAAGGCTGGGTTCGGGATCTGACTGTGACATGCTGTGTCTTACAGGATCATGTTTTTTCTTTCTGTTTTGCAGTTTTATAAGCATGTTGTGCAGAGTGTGGAGAAGTTCATTCAGAAAGTAAGTCCCTTGACGCTAAAATTCACATGCTTCATACGTCACATTAGCTCGTTTCTCTTTAATCAAATGAAATAGTGATATTTAACTGAAGGCATTTAGGTACCTACATCTGCAGCTGTTACCTGGTGCCTGGTGGTTATAATATTCTGTAAGAGATGTGCAGCTTAACCTCATGTTTGTTGTGATAAAAAAGATCCATGTGAAAAAGCAGAGCAGTGATAGTTTTAAATGCCACCAGGTCATGTTGCATGTTTTCTTTAATGTAGGTTTTTTTATGTGGATCCAGAATACTTACCATAACAGCATTTGTTACATATGTTATATGTTTCCAGTTATGATTCCTTACGGCTGCCTTTGCAGGATCAGTTTGTGCCGGTTATCCTCCCCCCCCCTTCTCCTGTGTTTTTACCAGGTTTGTGCTTTGTGAGTTACATTTAGAGACTAATCTGGTGCCCCTGTCCCCTTGGCAGTGCAAACCGGAGTACAAGGTCCCCGGGCTGTACGTTATCGACTCCATAGTGAGGCAGTCGCGGCACCAGTTCGGTCAAGAGAAAGACGTGTTTGCACCACGCTTCAGCAAGAACATCATCGGAACCTTTCAGAACTTGTATCGATGCCCATCTGACGACAAAGTGGGTCCCAGCCGAAGACCTTTAAATATAAAGCTACACCATAGAGCTGCTTTGGATGGTAAATATTTATGTGTGTGTGCCTCTCAGAGTAAGATCGTGCGAGTGCTGAACCTCTGGCAGAAAAACAACGTCTTCAAGAGCGACATCATCCAGCCCCTGCTGGACATGGCGGTGGGGCTGCCCCCACTCAGCGTGACGCCCGTCATGGCCAGCAGTGCAGCCACCGTCAACAACACTACCCCAGGTCAGTATGCCAAGCCCAGACCTGCACGCACATTCACATGAAAGGGGACACATTTTCAAAAGCGGGTGCAATGAGTGATAAGTTAACTCAGCCTTTTTTTAAGCAGTATATGCCATCCTCCCGTCATACGTTTTTAAAGAATAGCTTGTAACCCGTTGATAACATAAATTGTTGTCTTTTGTTATACTGACCTCTTGTGGTGGAATCTCCTCATTTCCTTTAAATCCATGTAGGTCTGCACAATGTGTGTGTTACGCACATTCCATTTTCACATTGTTGGGATCACGATTGTCAGTTTCAGATTAGGTTTGGTTGGTGTCTCATTTTCCATAGCATCCTTATGTTATGCTGAGGTGGATGGTATTTAGATGGTATTTTCGAGAGCCGTTTCATTGTGATCATTTTTGTCTTTGCTGTCAGACTGACTCAGAGACGGCGTGGTGTGTTTGTGTAAAATGAACCAAAATGTGGAGGAGAAATGAGAACCAGAGTTGGTCAGAAGAAATTCATTTTCCACTGTATTGAAATATTACTGGAGAGATTTTCGGCAAAATCAAATTGTCGGCACACCTCGTGGTAACACCACCAACGCATTTAACAGACTCTATTGATGGACAATAAAAGACGTGTTTGGTTATAGTTTACTTTTGGGTAAATTTTCAACTTATTTGTTTTATAGACATTTTTTCCCAGTATCATGCATTCCTGATTGCAAATTATAATCGCATTTATTTCAGTGGTGCTGTTTGATTTTGGACCAAGGCTATTTTCTCTTCCTTTCCCTGATACACCGTGCAGGGACCCCAGCCACTCCCGCCACCCCTGCCAACATTGTGCAGAGCTTGCCTGATTGGGCATCGCAGATCTCAAACACGGACACCGTGGCTGCAGTGGCCCAGATCCTGCAGTCTCCGCAGGGGCAGCAGGTGTGTGCAGCCTTCCCTTTCTACACTGTCACTGCTCCAGTAACGACCTCCCACAAGCACACATTAGTTTTAATTTATAGGATTTCATATACAATATTTCAGGGTAATGTTATTCTTTTATCAAAAACTTAGGGCAAAACATGAAGTCCAGCTTCTTTCCTTTTTGTGGTTTGTTAGGATTATGTTAGCTACCTGAGCATGGACTCCTGCATGGACTGCATCCGATTAATCTGGTGCTGAATTATTCGGTGCTGCAACAAGTCGTAAAAAAGACAAACAGGGAATATAGAACCGAACCAGGTTATTTGCAGTCGTCCGGTCTTCAGCAGTGTGATTTAAACACCTGTGCCGCATGTCTCTGTTGACGTCAGACATGTTTCTTATTGGCGGTTCCTGTGTCCCCACTGCTCACCTGCAGCTACAGCAGCTGGTGCAAAGCCTTCAACTGCAACAGCAGAAGCCCCAGCCCTCGCTCCTGCAGGCCCTGGATGCAGGCCTAGTGGTGCAACTGCAGGCCCTCACGGCGCAGCTCACGGCGGCCGCTGCAGCCAACACCTTCAACCCGCTGGAGCAGAGGGTGTCGTCCTTCAACAAGGTCAGTATAACCTGCAGACCCAAATTATAATAGGAAGTAGGTGGTTGGTGGCTTGTTTGGAAGCCTGGAGAGGTATAGTCCCAAGACACTTTATTTTTAAAAGATACGTTATTAAGTGTGGGTGGCTTAAGATGTACGTAAGCAGCAATCCACATGGGTTTTAAAGAGTGCAAGACTGGCTGGCATCTGCAAAATGTCCCATTTTTGACCTGAGCATTTCTCTCTGGTTGTAGAAACTCCTTGGTCAGTTTGACTTTGGAAACGATTCTGAGCGTCCCGAAGAGGCCAAGAAGGACACGTCGTCTCAGCTGTAAGTATCGTGCTGGCGGTTCATTCCCATCATGCCTCCGTTCTCGCTCTTGTCACCCCAGCCTGTGCCCTGTCACTTCCTTCGTGTGGTTACTCTGCTTCCTGTCTGCACTTGTGTCTTGGGAGAGGCAAGTTGGATGTACTGAAATGTGATTTTAGTAACTTGCAGTGCTCATGTAGTGTGTTTTTCACCCGGTACTTTTCCGCTTGTATTATAAGGTGTGTCTAAGGTTAATTGCCTTACTCAAGCAAGCCCTTCTGCTGGGGTTTGATCCTTCAGCCTTCAGCTTATGAGTGCTCTCTCTGTCTGCCCCCTGCAGGCCGATGGTTCCAGAGTCCATCAACAGCTCCCTCTTCCACCAGCTGGCCGAACAGCTGCAGCAGCAGAACTTGGAGCAGTTCCAGAAGCAGTTGCTGGACCAGCAGCACCAGCAGCAGAAGGTACTGCCGTGACCCAGCTTCACACCCCCAAAATTAATTATTGGTTCAGTCACAGTACAAAATGAAAAGAGGGGAAATCCCTTCCCACAAATTCATTGTTTTCAGTTATTGTGTGTTTTATTGTATGTGGGGAAGAGTTTTACTGCCTTCAGTCCCTGGGTAAATTTCCTGCTGAACCACAATGAAAGCATGAAATTATAATCCTTGCATGTTTTCTTTCTCTCATAAATACCTCAGTGGTCATTTTTGTGTGTGCATAATCACTGTGATAAAGCTTAAGTGATTTTGAATCGGTGCCCTCTCTGCTTTTTGACATGCACTCACGGTCGTGCCGTTTTCGCAGACTATGTCCATGGAAGGGCAGGAGGCCATATTTAGCACTGATAGCTCGGCCACTCCCTCCCAGAACAGCAGCCAGCAGCCGCTGCAGGAGGCTGACGCTAAACTGGACGACTCCATCGACAACCAGCAGCAGGTTAGCGGGTTTCCAGCTCGCGGGCCGCAGTGCCAGCGATTTGTGCGTCAGATCGAGGTTTTCACTCGGAGACTCGATTCGCATCTCGCCACTTACAGGATATGGAGCTTGACGAAGGACAGGACACGGTGGATGGGGAGATCTTTGAATCTGAGGAGAAGGCCGTGAGCACAAGGTCCAGGACGCGGTCGAGATCCCGCTCCAGGTGCGGTTTGCTTTGAGCCAAATATTTACCCCCCTTCCCACGCTTGAATCATGTCGTTAGTGGTTTAATCACTAAAAATTGCAGTGACTGTGTGGGTATTTTGCGATGGCTTTTACTGTCAAGCGTTAAGCCCTGCAGAGGTCTGCAAAACTGCCAAATAGCCTTTAATCACTCATACATTTTGCAGACAGGGCTGTTATGCTGAATTTGTAAGTGGTTTAATTATTGCTTTTTGGCCCTTTATACTGGTCTGCACCGTTAGCAGTGATGGTAATTCCATTTTAACGATAAGCAGCACTCGCTCTCCCCATGGGCAGCCACTGTATCGCTGTTTCTCACGCCCGCAGGTCACCGCGGAAGCGTCGGTCGAGGTCACGTTCGGGCTCGCGGAAACGCAAGCACCGTAAGCGGTCACGCTCACGCTCCCGGGAGAGGAAAAGGAAGTCGTCCCGCTCATACTCCAGCGAGCGACGGGCCAGGGAGCGCGAGAAGGAGCGGCAGAAGAAGGGGCTGCCGCCCATACGCTCCAAGACGCTCAGCGGTGAGGGCCTTCACCCCCCACAGATCACTGCTCGGCATTATGGGACAGTTTTTCAAATCCTGATTTAACATCCGGGGTCCTCCAAAGTAAATCTTGAATTACGTATTTTATTTTACAGGATAATACCAGACTGTCGTTTTATTTAGGGTTTTATTGATTGATTTTGTGTGACTGCTGTTTATATTTTTTAGTAATTCTTCTTTCCTACTCCAACAGTATGCAGTACGACGCTGTGGGTGGGGCAAGTTGATAAGAAGGCTACTCAGCAAGATCTCACCAACCTGTTTGAAGAATTCGGCCAGATTGAGTCTATCAATGTCAGTGTATTGCCTGACATTAAGACTGTAGGTGTTTTGTATTTTAAGTAATCGAGCAACTAAAATTGACCCTCCCCCATTGTGCTTCATGGCTTCTTCCAGATGATACCTCCTAGAGGCTGTGCCTACATCTGCATGGTCCACAGGCAGGATGCCTTCCGTGCACGACAGAAGCTCAGCACCGGCTCCTACAAGATCGGCTCTAAAGTCATCAAGGTTGTGGGGGGTGGGAGTAGATGTGAACAGAAGGTTGTCTGAGATATTTTAATGAGACTGCGATCTTCCTTAACTAACCTCCCACATCGCTGCAGTTTAATTGTGACTCATTCCTTTTTCATTTGTGATATTAATTAAGCTTCGTAGTGCAGTAAACTTGCTTCACAGTATTACAAATGAAAAACCATGTCGAGAATTTGGTTTAAGTCCAGAATCTGAGATCATTAGGAAGGTTCTTCAGCTGAACATCTCCCCACACCTACAGATCGCCTGGGCTCTGAACAAAGGGGTGAAGCAGGAATACAAGCAGTTCTGGGATGTGGACCTGGGTGTGACCTGCATCCCCTGGGAGAAAGTGAAGCTCGACGACTTGGACGGCTTTGCCGAGGGCGGCATCATCGACCAGGAGACCGTCAACAGCGGTGAGGTTCAACTGGGGACCGCCCCAGTGTTACTACTGCGGGGGGGCTCGCTGGGTGACATCCTGGTGTCTCAGTGGCATGGTGTCCGTACCCTTGTCAGAGTGTGAATGTGGGAACATGTGGTACATCAGCATGCGTATGTGTGTAAAGAAAGTGGTCTGTATACGAGTGTGGTAAAAGTCGGGCTGTGGGCCGGTTTCAGAGTGGGAGGCCGCCCGCAATGCAGAGCCCGTCAAGGAGTCCACCAGCCAAACCGCGGTGAGCGCCGACCCTGGCGGCTCCGGCAGCCAGCAGACAGAGGCCTTCTCGCAGTCTGTCACCATCATGCCTGTGCAGGTAACCCCCTCCCCGTCTGCTCTGGTTTAGGTGTCTTGGGAAATGAAGTGAAACTTGCAGGAAATGCAGGAAACACAAAGATAATCTTTTCAGGTCAGAAGCTCCTTTGAAATGCAAGTTAATATTTGAAATTGAAATCTGTGGCCCTTCCAGCGGTTTGGCGTCTCCAGTTAAACAGGAGGTTGTGGTTCCTTCCACCCATGTTCTGGTTACTGTAGGCTGCACTGATTTGCACTGTGATGTCACCTTAATCTCTTAGTCTCACTACTTGTTGTATATTCAGTGCCTTGTTTTGTATTAAACTGTGCAAATCCCCTTTTCAGATTCCAGTAGCGCAGGGTGTCCCTGCAGTGGGTCTGGTGCCCCCCTCCTTCCCGGTCTCAATGACGATGCCCCCCCCAGGCTTTGGCCCACCGCCCCCTTTCCTGAGAGCGGGGTTCAACACCTCGCAGCCCCCACCTGGTGAGGATGACGGGAAAACCGTGTGACGCAGCAGCTGTTTCTCTGTCCGCTTTTTTGATTCTTTGGTGCTCATTCATTCCTGGGTGCCTTTCTGCTGCACAGGTTTCATGCCACCACCTGTGGTTCCACAGACGACGGTGGGACCCGGGATCCCATCTGTCCCCACGTGTGAGTTTCTCTCAGCTGTGCTGTGTTTATTATGTGGCCCCAACGTGGCGCCACGAGCGCGTGTCTGCAGGGGGGGCTGGAGCGTGTCAGACCGCTGTCGTTACGTCTTCAGGAATGAGAGTGGCACACGCTCATAGGGCCCCTCCACGCCCTCTCAGGGCCCCTCCACGCCCTCTTAGGGCCCCTCCACGCCCTCTTAGGGCCCCTCCACGCGCTCCTAGGGCCCCTCCACGCGCTCCTAGGGCCCCTCCACGCCCTCATAGTGCCCCTCCACGCCCTCATAGTGCCCCTCCACGCCCTCATAGGGCCCCTCCACACGCTCATAGGGCCCCTCCACACGCTCATAGGGCCCCTCCTCACCCCCTTTTGGGGCCCCTCCTGCAGCCTGATGCCTCTCAAAATAACTGCTTAATCATCTCAACAAGATTGTTGTTTTCTGACTCTCTCGCCGTCATCCACATTTCAGCTCTGGTGCAGCCCTCTATGTCAGCCACACAGGAGAACGCGAAGGACTCGCCCTTCGGGGCCATGATTCCACCCGTGAGCAGCATCCCGGGCAGCTTCATCCCCCCAGCCGTCCCGGGCTCTGGGGTCTTCAACCCCGTGGCAGTGCCCCCTCAGCCGACAGCAAGTGAGAAGCCCGTGCAGGCGGCAGATGGGAGGGATGCCACTGTGGACATGGCGCTGCAGGGTAGGTGTTGCGGGAGTTCGAATGCAGGGCGCATGGGGCCTTGGCAGGGGGGTGGACAGTGAATGAGTGACGGCTCACTGGGATGGCCAAAGCGAAATTCGGGATAGTTCTCGCGTCTGCTTTAGGAATCGAGGACAACTTAGTTTCTGTTTCCTTGCACAGGGATGCAGACGGTGCGGAGCGGCATGGGTCTCCTGGGCATGCACCCCTCGGCCTCCCTGAGCCACCCCCTGCACCAGGCGGGCCTGGCTAGCCAGAGGATGCCTGGACTGCTGCCCCTCGACCTCCGTCCTGGGTTGCTCCAGGGAGCCGGGGCTGGTACCGGAAGCAGGTTCCCCATCCTCATGCAACCAGGAGTGACGCCTCAAGCCAGTGGTGTGGGGTCCGGCCCAACACTGGAACCCAGCCCACAGCAGCAGCCCGCATCCCGTGCCCCCTTCCCCCATGTCGACCCCTTCACTCGGGCCGAGGGCTCCTTTGGGAGGCTGTCGAATCAGCCCGGCGACAGCCTGCCCAAGCCTGAAGATGAGGCCCCTCGTGGTGCAGACCGTGTCCAGCAGGAGGGAGACCAGGACTACCGCTTTCCTCCTCCAGAAAAGCAGCCTGCTGGCCCACCCCGAACCCCAGCGGAGCCCAGGGAGGCAGCTGGAAGACCACCATTGCTAGAGCCCCGGGACACATTGCGCCGGCCGCCAGGGGAAGGCAGAGAGGCTGGAATGGGCAGGAGGGAGCCCCTAGGTGCCTTTAGACCCGACAGCCGCTGGGGTCCTCCCAGGGGGGACTTTGATGAACGAGACCTGCGAGGACCGCCAGCTGGGGGCTCCCGAGGTTTTCAGGAGGAGCGGGCAAACGGGGGCGCCACCTTCAACAACCGCTTCGAGAGCCGAGGAGTGGGGCCTGGCTGGAGTCGCGGCGGAGCGGCATTCGAGTCTGATGTGCACCAGGACTTTGATGACCGCCGCAGGCCCTGGGAGCGGCAGAGGGACCGTGACGACCGGGACTTTGACTTCCGCAGAGATGTCAATGGGGGTCGGCTGAGCCGCGAGCGAGACCGAGAGAGGGAGCATGACCGCGACCGTGGGCGTGACAGAAACCGTGACAGGGATCGGGATCGCGAGCGGGACCGCGACCGGCCCCGGGAGCGTGATGGAGAGACCTGGGCCCCCGCAGCGTCCCTCTCTGCCACGCCATCCGGGCCGGAGACTGCCAAACAGCTGTGGGTGAACGGCGGGAAGACTGAGACGGCGCCCCCGCCGGAGCACGCAGCGGCGCCGTCGCAGGCCGTCCCAGAGAAAGCCCCCAACGAGCCAGACCCCCCCGAGCAGCAGGCCACCCACCTGGATGTAGACAGTGAACAGAGCGAGCCAAAGCAGCAAGCTGAGAAACAGCCAGTGGTAGAGAGCACAGAGACTGAGGGGACATAATCATCACTCAGTAGGTAAAGACCATTTTGTAAAGTTGTCATCACTGTACTCATTTAAGTGGCTGACTGGACTTGTTAATATCCCACTTGCCGTCTGACACAGATACCTAACAAATGTGTTCATCTTTCTCATAACGGTGTACTTACTTCTATACTTCTATAGATGGCTTGCTAGAGGATCCAGTGGTAGGTAATTTCTATTTTTATTTTTATTTTTTAGTTTTAACGAAAGCCACCCCACGGTTTCAATTAGATGATTTTTTTTTTTCCATGAAGTGCTTGCCAAAACATTTTTAACTGCACACGGATGAAAAAAAAAAAGGCTGTGACCTTCCTATGGAAGAGTTTAAGGAATCCCCGCTGTTTCTGATGGATTGACTGCCGATTTGCGGAATACTTGAACATAGCAGTCGCTGTATCGCCCGTATCGTCTGACTCCTTTTAAACGCTGCTGTCGGAATCTGAAATGACTCCGTGGTGTTTTATGCTCTGTCTTTTTAAGCATAACATAAGTACCGCAAGTAAAGTAAGAACAGTACTGAGTTCCAGTTTCTTTTTTGAAAGGACAATTTTAATAAATTAAAAATGTTCTGTATTATCCCCAAAATAAATGTCTGTGATTTGTTCATCATATTGCAGTGATTGAAACGACTACAAAAAAGAAAAAAAATATATATATAAGTATAAATGAATGTTGGGTGCATCCTGTTTTTAGTTGCTAATAAACATTTTGTTTGTTAAAAGTGCTGTAGGATTTTATTTCCCCAACTACAGATTGAAACTGTAATTGTCCCCCCCAACCTCTGCACACAAAGGTCAGTATGAAAGGTAATTTGTCAGATTTAATAAAATGATATACAGGTGCCGTGACGTGAGAGCGTTAGTCGTAGCTCCTTAACACGCCTGGATTGCGCGTTCGGTCAGTCTGCTGATTTATTGGCGGTGTGACATCTCCGCCGTCTCCGTCACGTCCCACGAAGCGCTCGCCCTTAGCCGCCGTCTCCGTCACGTCCCACGAAGCGCTCGCCCTTAGCCGCCGTCTCCCAGAATCCATGCTGCATAGCCGCCACACAGCCGCGACTGCCCAGATTAGAGTATTCGGCCCGGGTTTGGCTCTGTCCCAGTTTCTGTTTTGTGCTCGGCCCCCCCCCCCCCGGTGCTGCCATATGCTGCTCCTTCTTGGCTACGTAAGGCATTTTTGGTTTCGCATTTTTAACAGTGATAGAGGTTTTTTATGTTTGGGGAAAGCAATGAAAAAAAATAAATGAGTTTAGACTTTGGCAGCAAGTGACTTCACTTCCCACAGAAGCCTGGACGGCCCTGTGGTCGTAGCCTGTCGCCATCCGTCCCTTACTTACCCTCAATTGTTCCAAACTCACACGCCTTCTTGGAGACCTTTAGAAACATGTAAGGGAAACCTATCTGCAGAGGCGCTGCCTGACCTTTTGTTCGGTCTCCATCTGTTGTTTTTTCCATCCTCTGTTGTAGAATTTATATAATTTATTTATTAAACCAGAGATGCTTCAAAGACAAAACCTACATGTTCTTGTTTCAGTTTGAATCACGTTACACTGCTCAGTTCATTTTTCAGCATGATTTGTGTTGCACTTCCCAGCAATGTAGGTTGTTCAATAATATGGCTGATGTTCACTATTACAGGCCCAGCTTCTCTGGCAGTAGCTTTTGTATATTATCCCATAAAATTACATTTCAATGTTTCAAGGCATTGCAGCCACAAATAATACATATATTACAGGCACATGAAATAAACAATCCGCTGCCTTTGGAGAAAATCTCAGGAATTGCGCTGTGTATGGTAATCTGCCATAATATACACCAGTCGACGAAATGTACGCTGAATATCAGTGCCCTTCCTCGGGCCTGCAATATTGTACGATTCTGTATTCCACGTTGGAGTTGTGTGGAGGAAAGTTTCTGCAGACTCTTGAGGCAAATGTTCCCACCACAGGAAAATATTTTATTGTCCTTTTCATTTCTCAGTGGACATGGATATTTTTAAAAATAGAGTTGTATTTTTAGATATTTAACTGTATAACGTCCATAAAATATATTAACTATTCCTTTTATCTAATAACAGTTAATCTTTTTATCGCATTGTTTATAATTACAGTCCATTGAAATTTTCTTTAAATGGGATTGTTTTTATATATTAAATATATAAATAATAATAACATGATCACAAATTAGTCATGCATTCCGACTGTATAGCTTTCTTTGCTGTGTTTCGTTCGATAGCTGTAGGTACCACAAAATGTTTTAGATTTCTAAGTCCGCTATAGTTATTACATGAACTACCCGTACTTCGATGCCGGCACGGAGATATGAAGGCAAATTGTCAGAGCAGTCCTGTGGTGGGCCACAATGGAAAGACCCAAGAGTGATCTACTGTAGGAAAACATAATTCTGTACCAAGAATGGCAGGGTAGTTCCATTAGTTCCCACAAGGGGTCAGTACAGTCGTAAGAGCTGGATGGCAGAGGACTGTTTCTGAGGACACATGGAAATATGCAGGAACCAATAGGCTGCGCTGGCTCACCTCATCTGCAGTGACTGCATTCACATTTACATATGGTAATAATTATACTGATGTGCAAAAAGGGTTAGTGAGACTGAATACCTAACTTTTTAGTTATTGATTTGATGTTACTGCTCGCAAGAAAAAACATGTGTAAAATTCCACTCATGCTTGTTTACATGCATCACAGTATAAGGATTGTATGGGGTGTGATTTAGTTTGTATGTGTGTTTTTATGGGTAACAGGATATTTTCAGTCTTGTGGGGCACATCCATTCTTATGAGTTTTTTTTAAACAAATATGTTGTGTTTTCATATACATATAAAATTAAAATATTGGAGCACTGTAATACTTATAATGTTCCATGTTAATTTAACAAGTATTTTAGACTTACTCTTTCCACTTGACATCTCTTTACCTTATTGCCCCTAATCTGACTTTTCTGCAGGTAGGTCAGGTGAGGATAACTGATGACCTCTGTTATTAGGCAGGACACGCATCAGAAACTGGCGAGACATGAAAGGGCGTCATTCAGATCATTAGCAAGCGATCTTTCTGCTCTAAAGACAAGAACATATCAGAAGGGCATAAAGGGAATTTTCATTATTATTAAAAATGCAATGCTCCTGTAAAACATAGAATTAAGGTAAAATTCCACCTAAGTATTAGAGGAGAAAAGATCTGTTCAAACTTAATCTTCAGTATATGAAGCTGTATCTTTATCTTCGAGTCTGTTGTAATTTAAAGAAACGCAGGCTGAATGAGAGCGTTTAGCCACCAAAACATGGCCGTCTGACGTATGCAGGATGTCAGTGAGCGCTGACCTGGCCGTGGCACATTCATTCCGAGACACTTCTCTCTTCCAGAAAGAACCTTGTGATTCAAATAACACAACCATCTGTTGAGGCTTTTGTGCAGCACGGAACAGAGGAGGGGGGCGGCGGTGGGTGTGCGGTGGGGGCGGGCGGGAGGGCGGGAGGGCGGAGATGGGAAGGGTCCGTGCAACGCCTCCTCAGCAGGACAGCTGTCATTCCACATTGCTCACGTTTTCCTAGTTGCAACAGCACCTCTCCATTCCCAGCATCTGCATGTCCTCGCTTAACGCTTGAATTTGGATGCTGAGGCGGTCCCCACACCTCCTGTGTCCCTCAGGCACCGCGGTGATGCAGCAGTGTCTGTTTTATCGATCGGGGGGGGGGGGGTGGTCGCCCTGGGATTTCACATCAATCATCATCTCCAGTGTTTCCCTCTGAGGACAGTGTTAGGTGGGGAGGGGGGAGGCCTGGTCTTCATAACGCCTTCCTCTATCCTAAGCCGCTCCTGTACTTCCTTCCGCCAGGAGACAAGGCAGTCTGAGAGTGGGCTTCCATCTGCCTGGATCATGGCACACTACTGCAATAAGAGAGCGCAGTGTTCCTGGGAGCCTACTTCTCCCTAGCAACAAGCCATCAGTCTTTGGGCCTGTAAGGAAATCTGAGCCACGCTGGTGCCGTCACAGGCATGGCGTGCGCGGGGCAGCCTCCCGTTTGGGCTTTCTGCTGCTAGCTATTCCTCCTGGAAAGAGCAGCGTGTGTGAGGAAACGCTGAAGGCTCCTCAGCAGCAGCCCCCGTGTCAAACCCAGGCCTTGGTGGCAGCACTAATGATCAGCAGGCTGGAGGTGGGACCGTTTTCCGCAAGGGCAGCCGAATATGCTCAGGGCCAGCCAGGTCAATCCCATCATCCTTTGTGTTTCTGGCGCATTTGCCCCAGAGCCGTAGAGCCCGGTGATTGACAGGCGTCATGTGGTGGACTCATGCCAGCCTGTGGGTCCTCCCCTTCTAAGCCCTAAGGGGCATCGTAGATTAGATTGGACGACGGAGTGTGAAATTGCATTGCGCACGAGGAGCATTTACACAAACGGTCACAGCTTCATTCTGTCCAGATGGAGATTACAAACCACTGTGTTTAGCCCAGTTTATTCTGTAAATGCTGACAGTGAGGCTTAATGTAAAGTGCATCCACACAAACAGATGGGAGCATTTGTCCCGCACTGCAGTGTTTTCGACGCTCTCAGTTAAATATCAGTTCTGCTTTATTCAGATTTAGCAGAAATGTATTCAAAATCACCGTGCCTTTGTAAGGCAGGCTGTTGGTGCTGTTAAATGAGGAGTGGTCGTCCATTAGGGGTCAGTATTGTGCTGTTGCAGGCTGGGCTTCCAGCATCGCACAGAATCTGCAGCAGCTTGGCGCGGTGGATTTCCATTCCGCAGCTGCACAGTCTTTTGATGTAAACAAAGCGTACATTTTCGAAAAGCACCTGAGTTCAGATGAATGTTTGGCATCCTTCAAGAGCCTTTTTAAAAAAAATAATAAAATAATAAAAGACAAATAAGACGCAACAAAATTTTCACTGGTGGTGCATCAGGAGGAGACAACAGAGAGAGGAAAGAAAAAATGGTGGATATCGCAGGAATTCTGGCACAAAGCAGTGACCTCAGATAGCCAGACGTCTTTATCAGTCTGGGCGTTGAAGGATCCAGAACTTTCTGGCACGGAATGCAACTTGTAACAGGGAACAATGGGAGATGCAGGGAGGTGTGAGTCAGGTCCGTTGCTGCAGTGAGTTCATCTCAGTCCTGGGGGGGGGGGTGCGTAATTATCTCTACAGTGGAGCTGAATGCAGAGGAGCTAGGCTTGGCACGAATGCGGCTTTTAGCATGCCGGACTGCTCTGTGGCCGTCCTGGAAGCACCGGCCGTCTCTGTCGCCTGCAGGACCCATCCAAAGCTTTGCACGCTGCAAATTAATGCTGGCCAGAAGTTCAGGCTCGGCTGCAACTTCTGACACCTCGAATCTCCAAAGGGAGACTGTCAGCGCACACAGCCAAACCGCTTACACGAGCTTCAAAACTCAAAAAGCCTGGACATAAGCGAATGGCAGACAGTGGAGGAAGTTGCACAACAAGGGGAAGATTCAAATGCCCCTCCCTAGCAACAAGTGGGTAGACTGATCCGAAAATCGGATGTGGAGAATGGGGCGGCGCTGGCTGGCTGTGCAGGCCCTCGGTGCGAGCATGCTTGTGAAGTGGGGCTCCATGCAGCTTGTTGTGAAGACAGTATTGCTAAGTGAAGGAGGCTATTGACAACAGGAGCAGAGTCACTACCAATACAATGGGAACTACACCAACAGACAGAATACTATACACGCCTCTCTCAGTTCAAAGCCGGACCCAGTACCACCCCCCCCGCCCGGCTTTTTTTATTACTCACTGAAGGTTCTCCGTTACCTAATTTCTGATCAAAGAAATGCAGCCTGTGCAGGAAAAATCGCTGAACATATAACTTCCAGTCATTTGCATAGCATCTCACAGCAGTGTGCCCTGGAAGAATGGCTGGATGGTGGGGCCGTTAGCAGATATGTCTAGCCAGGGTCAAGTATCCAGCTACTGGTCAGAGATCAGAGGTCGTCATCAAGTTGGGATGGATGGCTAATCCGCAATGGCACCTAGCGATTGGGTAGGAGCAAGATCAGGGGGCAGCGTGAAGATGGGAAGCGTGTGGGCATCTCTGAGACGCGGTGGTGTCATTCCAGGGCAAGGGTTGGTGAATCTGGTCTGGGTGTGTGTGAGACCTGGAGGTTGCAAGAAGTTGTTGAGTAAGAATGTGGCAGCTTGGCGCCACAAAGCAAAACAGCAGTCTTAGTAGTTAAAGGTGACGTTCATCTAATGTGGCCAAAGGACATTAAGATGATGATGGAGTGGTGTTCAGGAAGGACAGAAGCTCTGCCTGCTGCGGCCTGCACTGGCCGTCTAGTCATCCTAAGCTTGGCCTTCCCTTTTTCTGACTGTAGACTTGATGACAGAAGAAAAGTTCACGCGCGTGCTGAAGTCCCAGAGCCCAGAATGTCACACCTGAACCTGGTAATTGGGACCAGCGCTGGTTATTTCCCAGCACCCAGAACATAAACGGAATCCTCTCCTTCCTCACAACTTGCCAGCTGAATAATATCAACCTGACCCCGCTGAGAATGTAGTGACTCGCCTTTAGATTTGCTCACGTTACCGAAACCAAAAACGCTCGTCATTAGATACACACAACAGCACGCTGTGAAAGTTCTGGGTTGTCGAACAGCAGCGAAATCGAATTTCCCCCATCAGTGCATTTCCAGCAGCCTGTCTGATGCCTGTCATAAAGCCTCAGACCACCTTTCAATTCCCATCTCTTCAGGAAGTCGAAAATCATATCAGCATAACTCCACAAAGAACACAGTTTAAACCACCGACCGTTCAGGCCGTGCGTCCACATCGTTTGATTTCTTTGCTTTGCCCCGTAGCTTCCTCAGAATCTTGAAACACAGCGTCAGCTGGAGTCTTCGGTCGGCCTTTGTGCCGTGCGAACCGGGCCGACTCCGAATCACAGATCAGACCTATAGGCTTTGGCCAGTGATGGCTGCTTGTTCTGCAGATAGTGGATCCTCAGCCGTGCTAATGATGAGTTAACGATCCAAATGGGCAAATCGCAAATACCGCCTGAGGGCCCTCGCCGGGCGACGCCCAATCGTGGCGGCTCAATCTGGCCCGTGTTTAATGTCAATATTGTTTGTGATGGTCTTCCCTGCCTTGCCAGTGTGGATTAAATATTAATGAACATGCATATATCAGACCTACAGGCAGCCTGCTCCCCAGTGTCTGTGTCCCGGCTGCTCTAAATGTGAAAAATAATTGTGTTTTCCTCTTTATCAGTCTGGGCGATTCATTTCCATTCGCAATGAGATTAAGGTTGGACGTGTTTGCCGTTGTCATTAAACCAGGCCTGGATACGGGTGTCCTCTCATCCGAGAAGGAAAACTCCTTTCCAGTTTAATTCCCACGCAACTCTCAGAGGAGTGGGGGCATTAAATCCCGGTTAGGCTGACATCTGTGACAAGCTCCCCCCTCCCTCCCTTCACACCCCACCTCAGCTGTGTCCTGTCAGAGAACGGGTGTCAGAAAGCGGACACAAGATGTCAGAAGTGCCCCGGTCTGAGGAGGTGAGGTCAGGGAGTCAGGCCTGTGTCACTTAACGGGAGGCGAGCAGCTTCCACATTCACGTGATTCAGCATCCTGTGGGCCCAGTGGTCATCTCCCACTTGGACTTGACAGCAGCCTCTCAGCTTTTGAGAACGGAAGATGGGAGAGAGAGAGAGTGACTTCTCAGAAAGACTGAGACAATGGAAGTCCAAGCGACCGGGCGCTGGAGCGGTGAGGATTTATGAGCAGGAGGGTCCTGCTGGACACAAACCAGGAAGGTGCCCCCCCAGTGAGCGCAGTGGTCTGGAGACAGAAACCCATGCATGAGTAAACAGGCTACAGCCCGTGCCCCTCCCACTCACCCCCCTAAGGTGATGATGGAAATGAGAAACCTGGCGTGCGCGCTCCCGAGGGCCCGCTCCGATAAACAGGATGGAGAAGCGTTTCAGGGCCCGGGGCGTGGAGGACTGGAACGAGGCACCTTTATGTGGATGGACAGCTGGAAGGGCAAGGAACAGGGCCGATGGGGGCCCTATTCCAGTGACCTGAGGTATCGCTGGGGCCCCTGACAAAATATGACCTGCTCCCCCCCCCCATTATATAATTTTATTATTATACATATTCAAGGGGCCCTGTGACGTACTGGGCCCCGTGTCTGTAGGCCAGGGTCTTATCCATGCTCCTGCCTACAGACCCCTCTCACATCCCCCCCCCCAACCCTACCTCCTAAGCACTGGCAAGGTGTCTCATCCCATCCTACCGATCATCATGCCCGCCCCTCAGCCGCCTTCATGACCATACACACGCAGGCCCCCTCCCCCTTCTCCTCGAGAGCCCCTGTCCGTCAGACGTCCCTCTCCGTCCTCGAGTTCGATGCTGTCGCCAGCCGCTGGCGACCAGCGGACTCCTGAGTTTCACTAGGATGACGGTCCCCGCAGGAATCGCTTGACAATTACCCAGAATGAAATGTGCCGAGGTCAGGCTCGCTCACAGCTTCGCCGCTGCGCTTGGGTCGCGAGGCCTGCCAGGGCCAGAATCGGAAGCATTCCATAGACATGGGCTCTTCTTGGCATCTTAGATTTGTCTTGGTCGACGCTTGTTGCCATGGCTTCCAGCACCAGGGCCTGTAAACACACACAGGCGTGTCCCAGTGAAAACTACTGCACGAACGTGCTTAGTCACTTCTGCCTGTTACGGGGGCGGCGTGAGACATGTGCACCGAACTGGTGCAACACACACTATCACTCTGGGTTCTAATTTTATACCTTCATTTAAAATAACGGCACTGTTTTCCCTTAGGGAGTTACAGGGAACACCTGGAATTAATTAGGAAGATAAATTAGTGAGCCACACTGTTCATTTAGTTAGGTTTAGCACTTATTAGGTTTATTGACTTCATATTAGCATGAAAAGGCAGCTTAGTGTGAATTCTGTTTAGTAACCGGATGGCATAGCAGAAAACATAAAAACGATCACATCAGTTTTACCAATAGTATGCTAAATGTAGTACGTCCAGCCTACTGCCTTAATGGCTAATAAATCTGTGTAAATGTTGTTTTATATGACATAGTTTACTTAATACTCACATAAAGGTAGCCTCCATTTTGAGTATGATGTAAACATACTGATTTAACAGTGAGAAAGTGAAAGGAAACCTTTAGATTGTTTATGAACTTTTTCTTTTCATATTACTGAAATTATATTCTAGACAAATTCTGGCAAGTTGCTGGTCAAAATTGTAAACTACTTTTTTTTTTGCCGAAATCAAATACTTTATATTTGACCCTTGACATTATTACCATCCATAGTCGTAGTTTAAATATCATGAAATGTCTCAAGTGACCAATAAGGATTCTGAATGTGGAAACAGCAGCCAAAGGACCCCCCGCACCGCGCACGTTTACGATATCCATTTCACGGCCACACATCGAGCTGACCCTTATCCTACACATTTTCTTTTCCCATTTCTGTGCATTTCAGGACCTACCGCTATTAGAGAGGGGACCATAGGCTCATAAAGCCAGCAATGTTCTCCAAGTGGAAACGGACAAAGCAAAAAAAAAATGCGGTCAATCTGTTTTCCTGGGACTAGACCAAACCACATTGGCCTGAATAGTAGTACGGCTTTCAAACCAGAAGATCTCTAACCATTTTCTGGTGATGGTTCAATGACTGGTCTCATGTGTTTGTTTAAACGACGACCACTGAGTAATGTCACTTACTAGTAGTCTGGACAAGAGCCAACGCACGTTTTATTTTAGGTCTTTTTTTTACCATATAAGGCATTCCTCTGTGCAAATAAACCCAGTTTTGCAAAAAATATAAATGCATTACACTTTGGATAGAGAAAAATACGAATGTTAGATTGCTATTTCATTATGAGACACTCATGAACTAAAAGCATTAAGACTGGAGAGTGACTCACATACTGTGTATCAGTGAGTGTACTGTTCTATATTTTTCCCCAGGGTCCTAGACAGAAACATATATTCTCTGTTCTGCTGAGCTGTCGTGTCTGAGAAAGTCAGGCTGGATGCCGCTCAGCGTCGAGGGTGCAGAGTGGCTCCCAGAATCACTCAGGTGTCGCGGTGACAAACATTCGCCTTTACAAAACACCTTATATTTGCATTCAGTGTGCAGCTATTAAGGTGGAAACAATGAGTCACTTGCTCGTTTTTGTGCTTCTGAAATCTTTTTTTAGCTGCACGTGTTTACAGAGCCTGTAGATGCAGGAGACAGAATGAAACAGGCTGCAGTTATGATGGAGTGTTAAGGTATCAGGCAGCTGATGCATGAGATTAATATTTGGCTTGTTACTGACATGTTGACTCAGAGCAAGCCTGTCTGTTGGGGGGGTTGACTCTGAAAGTTTGCCCTCAGGCCTCACAGATGAGGGGGGATGCCGATCTTGCCGATCTGCCCCAGGGCCCCCGTTGTTTAGCACAGGGGCCCACGCCGCTAATGGCTATGATGTGCCCTATTATAGGCTATATGACAAATTACCGTGCCCTATTACTGGGGCAAAATGAGGCTATGACTGCAGCAGGCAGCAGAGAACTTTAATAGTATGATCATACTGTACAATGACTGCCAGGGAGCTTTGGGGGTTGTAGGGAGTGGGGGGGCGTCTGTCTAGCCACAATTACCATGACGACCCTATTAGCGTAGCTATTATGGCAGATTAATCCATTGGCACAATGTAAAACCCTAGAGTAGCTCCAAGGGCACTGTCAAGTCATTTGGTGGCGCCTTTAAGCAGGGGGATTGACAGCCACTGGTGAAACAGCCCCAGTGTCACGGGGCATGCCGGCGCATTAGCTGTCCCTGCCATGACCACGGCGGCATCACGTCACGCAGTGTGGTTGGGGGAGGGGCCGGGATATTTGTCATCGTCAGTTAAAAATAACTGAAACCAGACATACACCCCCTACTGGTAACCAAACCATAACCGGACAGAGACTACAATCAGCGGTTAACTCCGATAAATTATTCTCTGCAATTAGGGTGAGAAGTAAGATTTATGTGTTAGTAGAATGTATACATAAAATTCACTTATTTTAGTAGTAAATGACTCCCTAGACAGGAAGAGTAAGGAATATAATACTATATATAATACTACGGCGATAGTATGTTATTGCGATGTATAGCATAAAACGACGTTACCGCTATGTGTTTTGGTAAGTTAAAATACAAAACAAGAAAACTCGCTAGATAAACAACTTTTACACACATGGTCACCATTTTGTTAAAATGACAAGATTGCGATGAGGTTCAGCGTCAGGATGCCAGTTTAGTTGTTTTTGTCTCTTCGTGGTTAACAAAAAATGTATTTGCTACTTTGTAATGTTTATGCTCTCGTTTGGAAATCATGGGACGCATTTTAAGTTTGTCTGCAATACCACTACTACCAATAATAATAATAAATAATGTCTCAATAGTTTTGTACGATAAACTTTTTTCATTTAATAGATCCCTGCTCTTATGTTTAGTTTAAGACCCACGCAGTGACCGTGTCACTAAGCACTGAAGTCTCACTTCAGCGGTAATGAGCAATGATATTGTGCCCTGTTTTGATTCTGAAGCTACTTATTGCTTTGAGGCTTTCTTCAAGTCAGAGACAAACTCATCCCTCCACCCTATATTATGAAATATATCTGCCCACGTTCTCAATAAACTATTATGAACAACACCAGCCTTGAGTACTCTTGTTTAGCCGAGAGAGGGTCACGGCTAAGCTAAAAATCTTGTAAATCTGAATGTAAATTCAGTTGTAGAAATTCAGTGCGTCTAAACCGTGACTAGTTCGCCATAACTATTCTAAACTCTAATCCATTACCAATTATAATATATAGTGCAATGGAATATACCTTGCAATATAATAATACAATGATAATATGTTGCATATTCTAATATTATGCGCATTGCTAACAGACTGGCCGGCGGCACTGGGTCTGTCACACGGAGGTGTGGTTTGGGCTCAGCCTTGGATGTCCGTCGGGCGGAGGCGTGGTCTTCAGATCACCCTCGGGTAGGCTGGACCTGCTGCACAGTGCGGTGCTTCTAACTTGGAAGTTAGAAGAGTTTGCAGCAAAGTGACTTTAAGAGGCGGTTGGGCATGCACGACTTCGTACTTTTTTAGTACTGTTCTCCGGCGTTTTACAGTTTGAGGATAGTTAGGAATCTGGTAAGTTTGATTTGCACCCTTTTCTGCCCGAGTGTGATCGCAGGAAAACCGGGAATCGTCGTGCTTTTCAGTATCAGACCAATGGGAGACAAAGCAATGATACGCGCTTGGCCGATCACTAGTACATCGGCCGTTTACTTCTGGTCAGAAGCTGTTAATGTGTCGCAACTCATTTGCAGTTTACTGTTATGGAGTTAAAGGGAAATTTGCTCTGAGTATTACTGTTCACTGTCAGGACCGAGCTATGTTTGGGTGCTAGTGCGAGTCGGTCTTTTTTTTTTTTGGAAGGTAATGTTATACTTTATAAGTTATACGTTGCCACTCTTGTCAAACATCATTAGCAATTAGACAATCGAACCGGATTATTATTGATTCAGTGAATATTGAGTGGTTTCCTTAGCATATCGTCTCTCACTAGATTTGTCAACTTTTCCCACCCCCTCTACAACGTGCCACTTTGTTTAAAACGTAGCAAGTCACCATAATACTTAATGCACGACATACTTTGTAGCTTGTTAACAGTACAAAATGCAATTTACATTGTAGTATTCTATGATCACTTATTATTTTGAAGTCGTTTAAATTATTGAATGGGTGTAGTTTAGTCCCCAGGCGTATTTGTGGGACATCTCATATTGTGGGATCTTCATCAGCCGAGTTTATTATTTATTTGAAAATAAATAGTCGTGTGGAATTATTTATAATGGGCACAAGCTTGTGACGGTTATACACGAAAAGGACACGATTACTGAGAAGTATTTGACTATGGGTCTCTTTGACTCTTGTTTGAGGTCTTTTGCGAAAGTTTCCCCGTATTCTTTGTCCGACTCATAACTATGGGCTCGTATCTACAGTGAAGACCCTTTGTGGCACTTTTAGGTACCGTATTGTCGCCGA
This sequence comes from Stomatorhinus walkeri, assembly GCA_026784285.1. Classification (NCBI taxonomy): domain Eukaryota; kingdom Metazoa; phylum Chordata; class Actinopteri; order Osteoglossiformes; family Mormyridae; genus Stomatorhinus; species Stomatorhinus walkeri. Next base: position 22,802,318 of record JAODUD010000026.1, read on the forward strand.
ATTCCCCCAAAATATGAACTTCGTGTTTGTCTACACTTCGGAACGCCGTGTCCTTTTGGTTCTTAAGGAATTGCCACGATACCCGGTACGGGACGAAAACAGATGAGTTTTTATTTCCAGAACATGACGCCCATCGTCCTCCGTAAAAATCGCGTCGTGGTGCCCAAGGTGCGTGCAAATTGTCCTTTAACTTTCGCGGAAAGAACTTTAAGAATTCAATAAGTCCGTGTAGTCTTGGAACTATATGAAAGGTATAGAAAGAGGTGTGGATGAACAATCTCAGTTTACTTTAATTTGCGGCAAATATGATTACCGTTGTTTGGTTACATGTGGAGACCTGTGAAGTGAGTAATAGTAAAGAGATTTTTCTTACAGAAACTCCCTGAACGAGGGAAAGTCGTCTGGCCACTATTAAGACTCTTTTAGACGTTTTCTACCGGGGGGTAGAGTTATTGTTTGCCCGGTTCCTTACACTGCGTATAAGCTGCAAGCTGATTGCATGCGCAGCTGGAATCAGCCCCCCCGATGCGCTAAATGCTGCCTGTCGGAGAGGGGGGGGGGACCTAAGGCACCCTAGAGATTATACCCGCAATATCACGTTTCGTTCACAATTCAGCGAAATTCTGCGACCATCTGTGGAGAGTTGCTCTGAAAGCCGCAGTCTTTACCCTTAATTGGGCTTGAGGCAGGCATCTAGATTAAAAATGCGGAATTGCATATATGAAACTATAACGCACTATGCAGGTAAATGTTTGACGTACGTCGTAAGCCATTGTGACAGTGGGGTAACTTTCTTAGCAGCTGTAAAATGCACAGGACGGAGACGCATTGAGTGTTTATCATTTAACAGAAATAACTGCATATTAAACACGTGGGACCTTGACTGGCAGTTAATGTGCGGCATTAATCACAGCACAGGGGGGAATCTGAATAGAAACGTTGAGTTCCCGTGCTGGAAAAACATCTGTTGTTACCTCTGTAGGGCCATAAACGGGGTATTTTTAATGAAGCAAAACTTGTTGTGTCTTCAAATGAGGGGAGAAAATGACTTAAATCTGGGCCCGATGTTGCTTTCGGGTCCCACCATTTTTGTGTTTCATAATTTTTTCGGTGCCAGGTCTTCGGTCTTCATAAATCTGACAACGCGCGCATAATGTGCTGAAACGTCAAACGTAAAATATTCGACTGCAGTGTTATGTTTATGATTAGTTTAAAATACTGGGGGTGTAAATTTAGCGTCCTAAATAGAAACATCAGGTTGTTATGGGATTGTTGTTGGAGTGATTGTACCGCGTGAGGTGGTAAAATCACGCGAAGAGGACTAGATGTCACTTGTTTTATTGTGGTGAGGGCGTATCTTGGTATGATGTTGGTCCCCAGTATTACTCACGGTCGTGTTTTGGGCCAAGGGGGATTAAAGGTAACTCTGTTTTACCTTGATATCAATTTGTTCACTCAATAGCTTGAGTTGGATACCAATCAGCAAGTACACTTTCGTGGGCCTGTTGACCGCTTTTCTCTAAGAAATATGCACCATTTCAGTGATGTTGGCATTTTGGGGGAATGCCTCCCCTCGGGGCTCTGTACCCTCTTCCCCACTGTGTTGAAGTGATTTACTTCCCTAACGGGGGCGTGGAGTTCGGACAGGAGGCTCTGAGGGCCATAGCGGGGTGCTCTGGAGAGGTCTGGCCGTGCGGTTTCATGCAAGGCCCCCTGCGCTAAAACTAATAAGTGTCCCAGTGCGAGACCGACCTCTTCCTGACTCCTGTTGGTTCGCTGTTCTTTGCATGAATCTCTCTTATTAACTGCAGCGTAATCTTTGGCTGCATCTCCACAAAAGGATGTCCTGCTTGAATGGAATTGCTTGCTTTATGGAACTGGGACAGCGCAGCATTTGTCGTATTCAGTCCTATCAGTCAGCTGGGGCGGGGGGGGCACACATGGGTGGATTACTGCTTGGGCCCACTGAGCTTGGGGACTTAAAGGGGACATGAGCGATGTCCCCCACCTTGTGAAGGCAGTCTGTGGCCATTTTTAGATTGACATCTTGTAGCTATGGCACTGCCAGTCATTTAATGAGGCCCAGGGCTGTCTTGGATGCTACACCGGTTTTGACCAGCTATGGTTCTTGAGTTGCCCAGGGGGACAGAGGGCTTGAGCCCTGTCCCCCGTTTCTGAATGCATTCAGCGTTCAGTTTTGGCGGAACTTCTCTAGCCACTATGTAGTGCAAGTCATTAGAGCTTCACGAATTGGTACGTTTCTTAGCTCAAAATGTGGGTTTGGGTACCTTGTTTCATATTCGCAGAAATAGTCTGTGACCATTTCAAATGAAATCTTCCTTGGGGGGGCGGCTGGAAAAGTTTGTGCTCAGGACCCTATGATTTCGTACTCCCTCCGTGAATGTAGTGTAATTGTTTACGACCTGTCAGTGTCCTTTCTAGCGAGTATAAGGTTGAGCATGTAGTTTACACTTAAAAGCTGAGGAATGCATGGCGCTGTGAAGCATTTAAACCCTAAGTCTCATTCATAAACGAGATGAGCTCCGTTGGGCAGTGGCATGTGTGGGCTGCAGTGACGTGGTGTGACCTTTCGGCCAGCTGTGGTACGGCTCCCTTCTGCTCGCCGCACATGTGGTTTAATATCCGGGAACTTGTCTGCAATAGGTGGCGCTTTTTGGGATGTTTTGTGAGGCTACAGAACATCACGGGAAGAGTTTGTGGTTCTTGGCTTGCAGGTGTTTTGGTTCTGGTTCTGGGTCTCTGAGTCAGCCCCATGAATGCTCTTTGACTCTTTTGGATTGATGTAAGAGGAGTAAAATGCATCAAATACATTTTGATCATTTTGGGTTTCTCCTTTAACTGTGGGGGTGCTGAATTTACATTTGATTTTGAGGTTTCTACATGTTTTTCCTGGAATAACCATGTGGCAGTTCTCCTCACATGACCCCGGATGCCGCTGGATGTTACTATTTTCTTCCAGCTGACTTACCAGTCACTTCTGATATGTCCTGGTGCCAGTGGGCTACACTGATACAGCATATCTTGGCTGGTGAATTGAACAGATTGGCAGATGCAGCACCATTTACTTGGGAAAATGTACATTCTTCTGAAGATTAGGATTTGTGAAGGTTCAGTCAGATCACTTTACCTCCAGTTCAGATATAATCTTATGGTGTCTCCCAGATCTCGTGTGCTTAACCCGTCCTGGTAGTAAGGTGGGGGGGGGGGGGCAGGGGTGCATGTCCTGTGTGATTAAGTTTCCCTTTGTGTATTCTGTCCTTGAGCAAGACCCCTGATAGCCTGAATACAGAGGCCCGACCTGCTGATTGAGGGTTTCTTTTGTTGTGACAAACGTTCATGCTAAGCTTGCGCCATCGTGTCATACTGGTGAGGATCATTTGTATGATAAAACTTCCTACATGTTGATGTGAAAAGGTAGAAAAGAGTAGAGTCTTATGGCTGTTCTTGGCTGGAAACAGCCCCCGAGCCCCCAGTCGTTAATTCTCAAGCACCATCAGGAAACTTGAATCTTTCAGTCTCCTTATATGCGTTTTTCTCCATATAAGGGCACCTGCTTGTGATTTATCTGCCGTAGGTAATATCAGTGTTCGTCACATTCCTTAAAGCAAGATGGGGGCCCCTTTCTCCACGCTGTTTTCGTGGAATTGTTTTTTAAGAAGGAAAATGTGTACAAAGTGTGTATCTTGGGACTTGAGTATGTAAATTGAACAGGTAGCTAAACATAGTGCCGTTGTTTTTGAACTTTATTGCTGGGATATATTGTGCTTCCCTTTATGCCATAAGAAAAGCGTTGTCGTTTGAAATCGAGCTTTTCTATAAAAAGCAGGTGAGCTCAGCCCAGTGTTGAGGAACTTCCTGGGCAGGAAGTCGCTGTTGGCGCTGGGGCGGGCGCATGACTGGCACGAGTCGCATCCCCTTGGCCGACACCCCGCTGTCTGTGGGGGGCGGGCTCTGTGCCTGCGTGCTACCGCTCCTTCTCTGCCCTCAGATTTCAGAAAGGGGCCTGATATTACGTCTGCAGTGGACCTGCTGTCCAGCATGTGGTGACTCTGGAGCACAAAGACCACTGCGAGTGTGTGTGGTTCTGTGTGTGGTTCTGATGAATGCGCGCGTGTGTGTGTCCCCACCCCCAGACCCTTCCCCCACCTGCTGTAATAAATGAGTCTCATTAATTAGAGGGATTCTTGCTCCGTCTGACAGATGTGGGGGGTCCTTCTTTATGGCCAGTCAGAAGAACCTGCAGAAGAATAATTGACAACTCAGGAAGATTAATATCTTGCTGTGTCACTTTAGCTTGCGATTTTAAGATGATGATGGACTGTGAAGGTGAAGGGCTTTTGTTTGAAGGGCTTTTATTTATTACATTTACAGGCAGTCTGGTGATTATCTAGGCGGCGCACGGTTTGAATGGAGATGCTGGGTCTTACACGGGGGTGAAGCCGTGCATCTGTTGCTGTCCGCAGTCAGGAGGTAAACATTCTCTATATAATCGGGCCGGGTTCACCGCCTTGGACGGCACCCGCCTTTCAAGGAATCATGGCAGATTGCCTCGCTTTTTGTTTGTGATTAATTCGGATTTTATTTGCGTGATTCATCTAACTTTGCCAACCTGTTACTCATCCTCAGTAGAATTAAGACTGCAGCCGCTGCACCCCCTACCCTTCCTAAAATGTGTGTTTGATGGTTTGTTTGTGCTTACAGCAAGGCAGTAAGATGGCAAACGTTTCCCTCCACTGCGGAGGAGGTCAGTTTTCTGCAGCGGAGCGTAATGCCCCTGTTAGTTTGCAGTGGTGAATGCGCTTCACTTTGGCCTTTCGTATCCGCTGTACACCAGTGTTTTCTCAGCTCAGTCCTTGTGGACCTCTAGCCAGTCCACATTTTTGCTCCCTCCCTGCTCCCAACCAGTCATGCATGCTGAGTACCTAGTTCAGGTGTGTTGGGAGCTGGGAGGGAGCGAATATGTGGACTGTCTGGGAGTCCCTGCGGACTGGATTGTGACACACTGCTGTAGATGATGGCATACAGGCTGAAGGCTGCCTGTGCTTGGTGCCTATGGGATTTTCCAATAGCAAGTATCTGTCTGTAAACCAGCGTGTTTGGTGTAGTCAGGAAAGTCTCATGTTTAAGAAAAACTGGATTAAACTTAAGGAGTCTGAGTGAGACTGATGAAATTGTTGTCCTGTATTACTGGACTGTCACTGTTATCCATCACAACAGAGAGAGTGTTGTGGAAACGGCTCATTTTTAATGTAAGCCGGTGGGATCACACGCCCAGTCCCAGGTGAGCATGCTGTGCAGTGGGGGGGGGGTGCTGCTTTTGTTCACAGGGTGACTGACCTGGTAAACCGCGACTGCCGCACCGTGACTGCATTCCCCTGCCGGGTCTGTGGTGCGACTTGCTCAGATGGTTTCAGAGCCACAGCACCGCTGTCATGAAATATGTCTTTATACATTAGTTAGTTCCTTGTTTTGTTCTGCCTTTGGTTTGCTTTTCGTTCCCTTTCTGTTAAAGTGCTTGTTGAGAAGCCCGAACTCTAAAAGCTGCTAGAAGCTTCCAAGTGTGTTGACTTGGTGTTTCGCCAAATAAGTCCTTGGTTACAGTTTAGTGACAGAGTTTTATGCTTGGATAGTGAAACCTGATAAGCTGTCTGCTCGATTTAACTAGCAGTCATGTTTCATTCACTGCAGGCCTGTTAAATTGTGTGAACTTTGAAATATCTGATGCCTTTAGTGTACAGTTTAGTCCATGTCAGAACTTGTGAGTACAATTGCTTATATTTCTGTGGTATTTTTTCCTCCTTCTTGATTATAGATGTGGAAGCATTTCATCACAGCTGGGTGGAGTTCTTCTTCAAAGTCCAGACTCGCAGATGCATTTATTTTTTTAAAGCTCGTCTGAGCTGGAGGACCGAAGACCTCGGAGAACACATGACAGCAGGTAACTCCTATCTTGCAGATGAGCTGCTGTTGGACCATTCGTTTCTGTCAGCTTGGCTCTGTCGTTAAAGTGCCGCTTCTGACGCAGTACAAGGAAGGTATGATTCGTTCTGGAGTAGCCCAATGAAATGGAGAAATGGTGCATCTGGGAATGTCTCAGGCATGAAGCAAGGTCTGTAGACCTGCTAGATGCCACCCAGGTCATGTGCTGCATTTGACAGGATCACAGGTATAACGTTTGAAATATGTGGATGTGATCCATTCACCTTATAAACACTGAATCTGGTCAGTGTTTATAAAGGCTCTAGTTACTTCCTGCGATTTTCAGAGACAGGCTGTGTAACCTTTCAGAACAATGTCTTTTGCCCTTTCTTGGATACTGTGTTCTTGGTGATGACGTTTAGACCTTCAGTTAAGTCCGGTTTTCAGGTGTGGTACTGGGGTCATTATGGGTGGTTCACTTCTGAACTGATTTCTTAAAGAAACACAGCATTGTCTGTGTTGGTGATTCTTGAATCGATGACATTTTTACATGATGATGGCTGAGAGTTGTCGACTTTTCAGTGCAGCTTAGGCATCCAAATGTCATTAGAGCAACTTTTGGCTGATCCCACCTAATGCCATCCCAATGTTATTAAAGGTGTCAGAGCAGGAAGGATGCAAGCTTTCTCACTGCATTCGATCGACATTGTGCCGCACTGGCCCCTTAAGAGCCCCGCACTCTCCCGTGCATCCAGTTGTGAGTTGGAACAGCTGCGGAGTCAGGAACCCCCCCTCCGCTGATGTAGACGTGCTGCTGCCCCTGGGGGCTATAAGGACCCTCCTCTTTCAACCTCTGTACTCAACAGGCCCCCTTTGTTGGCTGGGCCAGACGTGCTTTTAGAGAGTGGGTAGATGTGGTTTTGCGAGGGAGGGGCAGAGAACGGCGTAATGCTGATAATAAGACTGCGTGAGCGCCACCTTGCGGTCTCCTGGGGCTTCCTTA
>JAODUD010000026.1:22821726-22834885 GCA_026784285.1 Stomatorhinus walkeri
GAGGTTCGGCGTATCTGATGACACAGTCGGTGGAGGTTCGGCGTATCTGATGACACACAGTCGGTGGAGGTTCGGCGCTATCTGATGACACAGTCGGTGGAGGTTCAGCTCTATCTGATGACACACAGTCGGTGGAGGTTCGGCGTATCTGATGACACACAGTCGGTGGAGGTTCGGCGCTATCTGATGACGCACAAGCAGACACATCAACTCACTAAAGTTAAAAGTATCATTGGGCTTTACTTTGACATGTCATGGAATAAACCAGATCAGCAGGCTGGTGTCCCAGGGGTGGTCAACTTCTCTTGCTGAACCACTGCTAATCTCCTAATCGGGACAGTGATTTGCAAAATTTAAGAGAGAAAGCAGGCTCCAGGCGGATTTAAGCATATCTGTAATTAAGAGCGCGAGGAGCCTTATATGAGAGGCCATTCAGCCTGTGTTTAATAATATTAACAGAGCCATGTCTTCTGCTTATTTGATTTTGCCCCTGCGTTGGTGGTACGACATCATTTCTCTCAGCTGAGCTGGTTCTCACCCAGCTTTCAGCTGCAGCCTTGAATCAATACTAACATTTAACTTGCTCATTCTTTATTCACTCGTCACCCCGTGCGGCTTTTTCGAAGAGCGATGACAGGAGCTGTACACTGGGGAAGGAGGGGTGGGAATTCTTTCTTGGGCTGAGCCACAGAGACCTAGAGCAAGGGGCCAGGCAGGGGCCTGCGTTAACATTCCTATTGTCCCACCCACTCCTTTCCAGATGACCCAAAATGAGCTGGAGTGGTGTCTGAGAGAAGAGGAGCAGGACCATGTAGATGGGCAGAGTTCCCGCTGAGCACAGACTCCAGCATTGGTGAACGCTGCTGAAGAAGTCCAGGAGGTGGGTTTGTCCACCGGCGGCCTCAGTGTGGAGAACCGCCAGAGCCGCTATTGAACTCTGGGGCAGTACTCTGAAGACCAAGGGTATACTGTAGCCTCCCATTCCTCGCCTTGGTCATAGGTTGTAGCCGTGGATGTGTAAAGGTGCCCAGTCAAGATGGCTGTCTCTGATCTGATGTGCTGTGGAATGAAAGCAACCTAGTGGGTATTTCCTTTAAAAGCTGCATTCAGTCACATGTCGCTTATAGCACAGCCGGGTCTCCTTTTCAGGGGTCCACAGAGAGAGGGGAGATGGCAGGAAAATACATGACTGCATACATTTATTTTAGTTTTATACTGAAGTCTGTAATGCTTGACATGCTACTGTAAACAGCTGACACCAGTTTTCTATGTTGTATAATGTAGCACTCACAAAAGAGTTGAGTTCATCAATATTAATGTTGACCCAAGACATATTTTACCTGCCATATAAATTAACATTCAAAACAAAAAATAGATGTTTATTTTTCTCCTTTTTTTTCTTCCTAGATAAGGATGGGCAATTCTGAGAGCCAGTACAGCATCCAGGGATCTAAGGGTGGCAGTTTAATCCTCACCGGGAAACGCAAACCATCTTCTCTGAAGTTCTGCTCATCCAAGGAGGAAGCTCTGTCTCCCCAGACGTGGTGGAGAGGCGGGATCGGGGGCTCAGGGTACAAGTCCCGTGCCGCTGGTCGTGGCTGGCTGTCCCAGCATAAGGGCGGGCAGCCATACGTTTCCCGCCACTACGACTATGTTGCCAAAGGAGGCAAGGTGGGCGGCGCTAGCAACCAGCAGGCATGTTCGCCTGAGAGATCAGGTTGCAGCCTACTCATGCCCTCTGAGAACGGCTATTGCTGTGTCGATGGCGCCCAACCAGAGGGGAATGGCTTCAAGGCGGCCAGCAGAGCACGCAATGGGCACACTGTCAATGGGCGTAGACCGTCACCGGCAAGCATCTCCTCCACAGGATCTGTTGAGAATAGTAGTCCCAAGGTGGTCATCAAGAAGGATGGGAGCCTGCGTGTGGAGTTCACCAATAACAACAAGCTGATGCTGGATGATTCCACTGGTCCGGTGCAGCTTCTCAAATTCTGCCCGACCGTGGAGTCCACACCTAGCCGCTGTTCACGAGTAACTGGCATGGAAGAGTTTCCAGAGGCCCTGTTGTCTGGTGACCAGGCAGACCCTGTCTCTAGGGCCAGCAAAAGCAGCTCCCTAAGTTCTGAGGGCTCCTGGTACGATGCACCCTGGGGAAATGGGGTAGAACTTGGTGAAATGGACACTGTGTGTTCCTCAGGTGTCGGCCGTAGCAGTAGCACACCTCCGGTGTCCTTCTCGGAACTGTACCGGGACCCCAACATGGGTGATGCTCTCCCAGCGGCCGAACACTCTCCCGTGCCCTTCCTGGTTCTCCCAGGTACTGGGCATCGTGCTTCCTTCACGGACGTCCTAGATGTGCCAGCCAAGGAGGGGTATCTAGGAGCCAAGCAGTACAGCTCCTACACGCTGCCATGCCGCAAGGCCCGTCCCAGTCCTGAGGGCAGCGCCAAAAAGGATTCCCTCAAGAGTCGCATGCGGAACTTCAGTGACTGGACAGGAAGCCTGAGCAGAAAGAAGAGAAAACTGCTGGTAAGCTTAGGGGCACCTACGCGCCTTGTCTCCCACCATCACACTCTTGTCTCAGTGGAATTTTCCATGACATTGTTTTTTGGTCCATTATTAGTTTAGTGACGCATATTTTCTAAGATGTACCATTTTTAAATGTGTTGTGGTAAAAATGTTTTTCAGTCTCCTTCCTAATATTGGGGATGTGGCTAAATGACGGAGGCACATCAAGGGCAACATTTAATTGCCAATGGTGAGGTCTTGCATTTCAGGTGTGAGTTCTGTTGACGTTGGGGGTGCTCTTCCTGCTTCTGGTGTGTGGGGTGCGGCTGGTCAGGGCTTGCAGTGGTAAGAGCTGTTCCCAAATTTGTACGTTATCTCATCGGTTGCATCGCACCGTCTCCCCTGCGCCCTCCCTTCAGCGTCAGGAAGGCCAGTCTCAGACAGCTTTTTCTCCACGGGGGAGTTCTTCCATTTATGGCTTATCCTGACACTTTACGGGGGCAGTTAATTCCCAGCTTGTAGAGGAGGTGCTGATCACCCTGGCGGCTTCCTGGCCCCTGACTCCTCGGTCCAAGAAGAAGGTGCTGTGCCCACTCCCGTCCACCAGGTGTCCTATGGCAGGGACGGGGCACCAGCTGTCACCGAGGATGCTGCGGAGCTCCAGACAGTGGCGTTCGCAACTCTTTCGCCCCGAGAGAAGACGGAGCTGTAATGGGGAGACACAATTGTGAGCGGACGCGAGCAGAAAAGCTGTAGGATGTAGGGGATGGTGACATGGGAAGCGAGTGGGTCTTCGGAGAAGACACCTTTGTCAGGGTGGGTAAGCTGGGACCGACTCGCTGTAGTGCGTCACTCAGCAAACGAGCACCAATGTTTAGGTTGCTTAGCAGCTGTCAGGGTGAAAGTATAAGAGCTGATGTCCCTTTTCTTTTGAAAGGTTTCATTTTTATGTGAATGTTGAAATGATCATGATAGTAATTTGCTTGTGGAAGGCTGTACATCAGCACTTTTGATGATGTAGCATCTGTGCTAAAGTAAAAGAATAACTCTGATAGCAGTGTTAGTCGTAGATTCTGTCGATAAAAGAAACAGTGACCTAAGTTGGATTCAGACTGAGGTCTCAGATGCCTGTCAGGCGGGTCCTAAACAGGCCTGCGTTGATGAATGTTCACCTCTGTGTCTGAAGTGGTTCCATCCGAGTAAGTAAACAGACTCGCGCAATGGGAACAGCTACTGCAAATGTTGTGCAACGCAGTCGGCGTGTAACGCGTGTAATCGCTGTGTGCATGGTGTCGATTAAGCACTCTGGTGAGCCGTGGCCCAGATCAGCACCGGGAAAAGCTTCCCAATTGAATTAAATTAGGATTTTTTTTTAAACAAGGTTTTGGGAGAAATAGTGGGGACTGTCCTCATTTTTCACAAATCATCATTAGCATTTTATAAGTAATTTAAGAGTCGTGCTTTGTGTTTCTATTCTTACCCGGAATTCAGTGGCTGGTTGAATGATGTTTGAAATATCTTTTTGATGTTAAAAGTTTTTTGCTTTCCAAATGCTAAGTGCTAATTGAGGTATAATGCAGCTCGGGCTGCATTTAGATGCTGCTGCTGAACACGGTGCTGGTTTCCCAGCTGGGTTCAGTGGTAGCTGAGCACTTCCCCCTTCTCTATTTTCCCTTGTTGGCTCTGCTTGTCTTGGCGTGAACACTGAGCGCATATGACTGGTTCTGGAAACCTTTGAAGGGCCTGAACTCAATCCCTGGGCCAAACCAGGCTAAGTGGGGGCAGACGGGTGCCTTCATTTGCCTCCCAGCTATGCGGGGGGGGGGGGGCAGCTCCTCCTGGACGTGGGGTCTGTCCTTCCCAATTAGCCTTTCTGTGTGTATAAGCTCACAGTGTTCTGCTTAGTCCGGTAATCCTGGCGAGAGCCTGGGTGCGGCGGGGGGGTTGGGGGCAGAAATACGGCATGCGTGGCGCCCCGTGTGACTCGTCCTTCGTTCGTATCATGAGCCATGGAGGGCAACTGGCCACAGGTGTGCTATCCCGCTCTTATGATGTCACAGTCAGTCCACAGCACACTCTGTAAATGCTGCCCACTCTGATTCACGATCCTTTAAACTGTATCCTTTGGGATTATAAAAGTGTTCTGATTCTGATTGACTCTGATTCCCTCTCTCTGTAGTGTAGTATCAGAGACTTTGTCAGACCTACCAAGACGAATTAAAATTGCTGTTTTGGAATCAGCTTCAAGAGACCATTTGGAGGGTAAATACCTTGTTGGGTTTCGTGACCTAAAGATTAAGCTCCTAGCCATTACCGTTAAAAGTCCTGCTCGTACCCCCCAGCTCGGAGGCCTGCCAGCTAAGGTCTGACTGGCTTAATTAGGTGCAACGTTTAGGCTCTATTAAAACAAGCTGCAGAATATCGTGGCTCCGGGGGTAGGGGGGCTTTAAACTGATGGGGGGCCTCCAGATCCCTTCGTCTCCGTCCGTGTCGGGTGCGGGGGGGGGTCTCCCTACAAACCCCCCCATAGGAGAGGGAAGCTGGTCCTTCCCTAGATGAGTCAAGGAGCTAATGAGGACCAGCTGCTGAAAGGGGCAGGTAATGCTGAGTTTGAGATCATTTTCAAAGGAAAACATGTTGAAAAGGATAAAAAGGAGAGCCGAGCGTGGGAATGAAATTCAGGATGGGGAGTTTGAATGATGACTGAATGATGACTGCAGGTCCTGATTTTCCACAGTGCTGTGACTGCTGTAACCATAGTAATAGCTATGCTCCTGCTCTCCAAACTACACCTTCAGCAGGTGCTTCTTATGTCCTCAAAGTTTACTTCGGGATACTAAAGTATGCAGATTCTGATGTATCTGTGACACACAAGCAGACCTGTGCTGATGGCGTGTTACGAATCACACTCTGTTTACTTTTTAAACAGGCTAATTATTAAGAATCTGCTTCGACTTCCCTGTGTCTCTCCTGGCAGGAGCCCAGGAACAAGGAGGCCGTCGAGTGCTTCGACAGCGGCGTGGACGGCCTGACGGCCGACACCAGCTCGCCCTCCCAAGGCTCCAGCTTGCTGTGGTACCCGGGCGCAGCACAACCCCCTCCCGCCCGCAGCGAGTCCGCCAGCGCCCTTCACTGCAACGGCACCCTGCGGCAGAACATCTACGAGAACTTCATGCGTGAGCTGGAGACCAGCGGGGGTGGGGTGGAGCAGGGCGCCTCCACGGAGACGGAGGACACCAGCAGCGATTCGCTGGGCTCCCTGGAACAGCTGGACCAGCTGCTGGAGAAGGAACAGGGCGTGGTACGCCGGGCTGGCTGGCTCTCCTTCAAGCCCCTGGTGACCCTGCACAAAGACAGGAAGCTGGATCTGGTGACCCGGCGAAAGTGGAGGCAGTACTGGGTCACGCTCAAAGGTGTGACTGGGATCCTCTGCATTCATACCTTTCTCCAGTGTCTTACCCAGAGAGCCTGCAGGGGGCGACGAAAAGCCGTCCATACGGATGTCGCACTCGGGCCCCACATTTTAGGAGCTTACTGGGAATTACGTGCTGTAATCTGCCACTGTCACCTAATGATCCATGTAAATTTCTTTAATGCGTCAAAAAAGTAAAATTTTAAAGATATTGGTTAGAGAAAGTCATGCAGAATTTGTTTGTTATCATGGGATCTGGTGCATCGCAGTGCTTATTTGTTATCATGGGATCTGGTGCATCGCAGTGCTTATTTGTTATCATGGGATCTGGTGCATCGCAGTGCTTGTTTGTTATCATGGGATCTGGTGCATCGCAGTGCTTGTTTGTCATCATGGGATCTGGTGCATCGCAGTGCTTGTTTCTGCGTAGCTCTTCTTGTTCTCCTTTAACATGTGCAGGTGTCTTGGGGTCAGAGCGTAGGGTCAGCTGTTTAACTGGTGTCCCTGAGGTATTCTTTTGGGGGGATTAAGGGCTTAACAGTGGTGTGATCATGCTGCCGAACATGGGATTTGAACCGGCAACCTTCCGATCATAAGCATAGAGCCCCCCCCCCCCCCACTCCAGCTTCATGCTGATTACCGTGCTGCAGGTTCTTCTGTGTGCAGTGTCCCAGATATGATGCTTCGTAAGCTAAATGCCCCTCCTCTCAGTGGGCGGGGGTACAAAGGCAGTGCTTGTCCCTGTGCTGAGGCAGCAGGGGTGCCCGCTGACCCTTGCGGTCCGCAGGGGAAGCTGGACTAGCTGGCACGCCGTGCGCTCCCACCACCCAAGGCAATGTGACCCGGAGTACAGTAGCTCTGTTGAGCAAGAGCCGATAACTCAGCTAATGACATTTTGCTAAGTGGGAGTCGGGATTACCTTTCTGTCGCAGGTCTCACGCCTCCTGCCCCACGTGACGCTATTTTTAAAATCTTGCTCTCATAAAGACGACCAGTGTCCTGGTGAATTCGCCACGATTGCAGCAACTTCCCAGAGCCCCAACTTGGTCTCCTGTTCATTAGGCTGCACGCTGCTGTTCTACGAGACGTACAGCAAGAGCACCACCGAGCAGGACCTGTCCCCCCGCTATGCCCTCTTTGCTGAGGACAGCGTTGTGCAGTCCGTCCCCGAACACCCCCGAAAGGAGAACGTCTTCTGCCTGAGCAATTCCTACGGCGACGTCTACCTCTTCCAGGTAAGAGCACTCCTGCACGGGAGCAGAAAGTTTTGAGGCGTGCAGGTTGGCTTTTGGACATCATTTTCAGCCCCACTGTACCAGCCCCCAGTCAGGAGACCACCCCAGCCCCCTTACCAGAACCCAGATGGATTTTCTGTGCTGGAATGCATAGTTTTGTTAGCCTGATTACTGGTTTACCATCATATGGGCCGATGATAGAAATCTATTGCAGAAATGAGAACTAGAAGAGGAGTTTTTTGGAAAATAGTGTTTGTTTCTCTCCTTCCTGTTAGCACACCTTGCTTCTTTAACAGTATCTTGCCTCGTCGGCCCTGTGAGATCTCATGACACATTCCTGCCTTGCATTTCCTCGCCAGTTTTACTGGTCTGGATGCCCTTTACCCACCATAGATGGCTTCGCATGAACTTTTTCTCCAAAGTCACAGCTGCCATCTTTATTATCTGTCCTTTTATCCTTATTTTAGACATTACTTTGTATGACATGGACAGAGTAGCAACAGCACATGAAACAGAATGGAAAACATCCCATCGAGGACTGAAAAGACGCAGCCAGCGTGGCTTCGGGATCTTTCCTACTGACGTCCGTCTGTTGGTTGGCTACTCACTTTTGGAAACAGTATGGTCTTGATGTTCAGCATCCTCTGTCCTGGGCCACAAGCTCGACTCTGTGAGGCACACAAGAGCGCCAGTGTGTTGTCTGGGGGTGTCCCCGTAAGGTCATGCAGGAAAGCAGACTCCGCCCAGACCATCTGGAAAATGCCATCTTAGAAACTGGCACTTGAGCAGGACGCCCTGTTCCCCAGCGCAGTGACTCAGCAGGACCCCTGGTGCAGGCCCAGTCCCTCTCCATTAGGGAAACACCCCAGACACATAAATAATCCGTGAAAGCCACATGTCCTGTCCTCTCCATGGGTGTTTCTCAATACCAAGAACATACTTGTGGTCTTGGCAAGACCGGTCTTGCTATCTTGCCTTCCAAGAATGAACTTGGGATGCAGCGAATCATAGGATTGGTCTCATTTGGTGAGGATGCAACCAATGTATCCTAGATGTTCAAGATGGGGCAAGAATCCTCTATACTTCTGTTCTTAGTATTGGAACTGGTCTTTGGCAATGGAACATGGCGTAAAATGGGTACATGAGAACGCAAATATGGTTTAGTACACATATGGAGACATGCCCCATGTTTTCCTAGCGTTTGAAGGTAGTTCAGGGCAATGACTCATCCCCCCCCCCCCCCACACACACACACAGGCAAGCAGCCAGACGGATCTGGAGAACTGGGTGACGGCGGTGCACTCGGCCTGTGCCTCCCTGTTCGCCAGGCGCCACGGCAAGGAGGACACGGTGCGCCTCCTGCGGAGCCAGACCCGCGGCCTCCTGCAGAAGATCGACATGGACGGCAAGATGAAGAAGATGGCCGAGCTGCAGCTGTCCATCGTCAGCGACCCCAGGAACCGCAAAGCCATCGAGAGCCAGGTGAGGCCCAGCTCAGCGGCGAGTGGCCAGTGTTTGCCACCCCACCCTCATAACTTTAATGATTATTTTGTGAACCTTTGGCCTCTTTGTGTACCTTTTGCCTTCTTAGCCACAAAGGACGCTATTTGTTCCTAGAGCTGTTTTTTCCCCGTCTAATGAGCCTGGTTTGGTGCAGTGTGTGGCAGGCTGTGGCGAAGTCTTGGACCTGGAGCGAAAACCGTGTTTGTTTCATTCCCAAGACCTGGTTTTCTGATGGAAAGAAGACAATTATAGGTGCAAGTGAAGGTTGTGTCCCAAACAGCCTATGTGAAACATCTCCATGCTAACTGGGTTTAATCAGCCCCACCTTTTAAATATCTCACTCTCTGCTGGTGCTGGATGCTCTGTGGTTCATGAAATATTTTTCTTTACCATCCATTAGTAACAGGAAGCCTTAAAAGAAAATTAGCTTTAATGCTGTACAAACAAAATGACACCCCGCCACAATTTGTGGGGGAAATGAAGATAATCAGCCTAATTTTAGCACGGCTGTAGTTGTTTGCATTTTATTGAAAGCTTGGGGGAATAAAGGCATGCAGACACACACACACACACACACTTGGGCTTGCAGCTCTAAGGATCGCGTTCCTCTGAATTGCAGATGCTCTGTGGTAATGGGCTCTTGCCCTGTGTTATACCCTCTTTAGAGTATCTGTGCTGAATGAACCAGGTGACACTGTAGAAACACTCTGTGCGTGTCAAACTGTGAACTGCCATCCTCTCTGCTGCCAGCCGTAAATGAGCAAATAAGAGGGATTTATTGGGAGGTAATTAAAGAAGGGGGTCGGTCTGTCCCCAAGGCCTTTTCTCAGGCTACCTGGCCACTGTTTTTCCTGGGGGCCATCAAAGGACAGACCTCAAAGAGCAGACCTGTGCCACAGCTGGAATACATCGCCGCCATGCGCGGCTGCTCCCTCCCCATCCATCTGCTTGCTTTCTCTGCTACGGGAAGCAATTGGTGACAAGAAACGCAGAGTCACCGTTCTCAGCAGGAGGCTGGTTTTCATTTGGGGTGGTGCCTTGCATGGAAGGAAGCTCTGCACCAAAGGTTAAAGGTCAGAGTGTGTAGCTGGATGTGGTGATGGGGGGGGGTGGGGGGTGTGCCAGTTTAGGATATGACCTCCAGTCTCTCTGGAGCCCTGACTACTTTGATGTGCCCCCCTGCTCCCAAAATCAATACCAGGAGGCCTTTTGAAGTCTTCGTCCCCAAAGAATCTTGTCACAGTTCAAACGCTTGGGCAGCTGCCCTTTTGGGGGCACGGTGGAGGCAAAAGGAGGCCTGGTGGAATATCCGCATGAGAAATGCCTAACACCCCCCACCACTACCCGTGTTTAACGAGAGGCAAGAATGCGACCGAATAGTGTGCCATTTAATCTGTCGACTTGCTTGTCCAGATGGTCGCAATATGCGATGGCAGCCACTGCGGTGACTCAGGCATTGCGCACTGACTGTGCGTGAGACTGTGTGCGACCGCGCGTGTTCTGCTATCCGGGTGATTGTCCTCCATGCAACACGATGCAGCCTTTACTGCGCCACCTGCACAGGCTCCATGTATGTGCGCGTGTAAGAAGGGCGGGGAAATGCCGCATTTATGTTGATCAGTGTCCGTCTTTTTCAGATAGTCATGTTGTGTGTGTTTTTGTTTTTTAGTTTGTTTCTTCGTTACCAGACCAAGGTGGGAATGATGCATGCAATAAAAATGCTTTATTCCTTGGCTAGAACATTAATAGCTAATGGTAACGCTTTCACAGAACACAACATGTTAGATAAGAGAAACGTCTTCATGTCGTTAGGAGAATAAGAACAGAGTTTTGGAGACTTCAGCTTAGTGTCATTACTAATGGTTCATCGCTTGATGCCCGTCATGCCCAAGCGCGCCCCTTGGTCTAATTAGGGCTACACTGCGGGTATAATGCACACAAATTATTTTGTTAGTGCTGAGAGGAAAAAATTGCAAAGAATATGGTTCATAACAATGTCAGATCTATCATGGCATTGACCCTGGGTGGTATAACTAAACGCGTATTGCAGACTCTGAGATGGTCTAGATTTTTGGTATTGATGCCTGGTCACATGAAGCTATCTGCGTGTGCATCTTTTTTTGCTGCGTGTTTAGTTATGAAATCACAGCCAAACCACACCAAGGTCATCCACACTAGATAACAAAACCTTTTTGGTAATTTTACGTCAGTGTTTCCTAATCTGGTCCTGGGGAACCTGCAGAACCGCAGCTGCCGGGAGCCAAAACATGGACCGTCTGTGGGTCTCTGAGGATCGGATTGGAAAACATTGATTTGCAAAGTGTGCTTGGCACAACCTGATATAGGTTCATGCATTTTGTGGATTGGGGGGGGGAGGGGAGTTGTGGAATTAGTCATTTGCCTCCTTGTCTAACTTTTTATTGCGGTGAATAACTGAAATGTCAGGCCGGGATTAGATGTCTACCCCCCCACCCCCCGCCAGGCCTGCCTGCCACATCTGAAAGCAATTACAACCCTGTGGAATTCCCCCTAACCCAATTCCCCACCCCCCACCCGCACCACCTAGATCCAGCAGTGGGAGCAGAACCTGGAGAAGTTCAACATGGACCTGTTCCGCGTGCGCTGCTACCTAGCCAGCCTGCAGGGCGGCGAGCTTCCTAACCCCAAGAGCCTCCTGGCCGCTGCCAGCCGGCCCTCTAAGATGGCGCTGGGGCGCTTGGGCGTCTTCTCCGTGTCTTCCTTTCACGCCCTGGTGAGTGACGAGCCTGGAGGTTGGACTGGAGCTGGGCTGTAACTGTTAAGGTCTCATCTGAGAACAATTTGAATGGTTTTCAAACACAGTCTCTCTGTTCTAGTCATTATCTTAAGAGTTAGATCTCCCCACCTTCCCAAACAGCCCTTTTAAGATTAATTTTGGGTCACTGCATCATTAATGCAAAGCACCACCATGTGGTTTTCATAGCTGGTAGGTTTTCTCCAGGTCCGCATGGTCAGAGTTGCGCGAGTTGCACGGCCTGTTCTGTCTCCTGGTCTCTCTCCTGGTCTCTCTCCAGCCCCGGTCCTGCTGTGCCATCTGCTGCCCGGCGCCTCAGACAGCTTCTTACTTTCCTGGTGTTTTTCCATCTCCAGATCTGCTCCCGGGACGAGGCCAGCATGCGAAAGCGCTCACTCTCGGCTTCCCAGAAGATGCGCAGCAAGCGGGGGCTGTTCTCCTCGCTGAAGGGCCTGGACAACCTGACCAAGCGAGGCCGGGAGAAGAGACCATCCGTGTCGCAGGTATCAGCAGGTTCCCTCGTCCTGGGCGCGCAGGTCAGCAGTCATGATTGTTCGCAATGTTTTCCTGGACATTTCTGCTCGTTTCTTTGTCACCTGGGTGTCCGGAGCACCGAAACTTTTATAATGCCAGCGAAAAACATTAAAGGACGTGAACCTTCAAAGCCTTGAGGGTCACTGTCTTGTCATGAGTCTCTGCTGATGAATGTGCTGCACACACGCTTGTCTCCTCTTCACCAACCCCACTGGAAATTATACTCAGACTTTAAATCCTGTCCATCATTAGCTGTTCCACGCATGTTCCTCAGAGATTAGGTGGTCTGTTGGGGTCTGAGGAACATCTGGCTTGTTCTTTTGAGCCTCAAGGTAGCAATCCCATTAATGTCTTATTCCTGGATTTCCAATGATTGCTGACTGTCCACTTCCTCCAAATTAGGACTTTTCAGGTTTTGTAGTGTCCCACTGTAGAGGGAACATTTGAGTTTGTTTGTGTCTGTCTGTGTGCGTGTGCATGTGTGCGTGTTTGTATGTGTTTGAGCGTGTGCCTGTGTGTGCTCACACACGTATGATGATGCTGATGCACAGTGAGCACAGAGTCACGTCCATGCTTAGGTCATAGCAGCAGTTGTTATATATCTGCTGAGCCTGGACCAAACGTCCCTGGGAAAAGCTGTGCAGCTGTTCATTTCCCAAACGGGGCTCCTCTGGCCTCTGGGGGGAGGGTTTGCATCAAGCCGTAACCAGCCCCACGGCAACAGATGGGTTGTGTACACCTCCATCCGTTAAATATTAAAGAAGCCCCATTTCCAGGGTACCCTGCTTCCTGTTGTAACAGTTCCTTTAAAAATAACCTTTAAAGAAGATGCCGATGGATTCAATCACGCCATGATTGCATGACCTTGAAAATATATAACTTTTTATTTATCCCATTAGAGACAGAAAATGTACCGTCGGTTGTCCCCCCCCCACCCTCCAATCAACCCATCCTGACCTGTCCATAGAGCCACTAGCATCATTAATGCTTCCACCAGGGTGAAAATGCACCAATGACGTTGCCTGTAACAAAAAGCAAACCTGGCCCCTGCCAATGGGCACCTGGCTTTCATATGACAGGCAGGGTTCAATTTTAGGACCATTATTGTTCCTAATTTACATAAATGACATTGACACCAATACATACAGTAAACTAGTTAAATTTGCAGACGACACCAAGGTGGGTGGTGTAGCT
>JAODUD010000026.1:22845702-22857493 GCA_026784285.1 Stomatorhinus walkeri
GAAACTCTTAATGACTGCTGGAAATAGTAAATCCTTTGCAATCCATTGGAGGATGATTAAGAAATGGACACGCTAAGTAACAGTGACCATTTCTTGGGTTATTTCTGTGCTGATAGATGCCTTTTTCAGCCAAGACTGATCTATGTTGCATCCTGACTGAGAAAGAGACCAAATTGGTCTTTAGTTTGATTGAGATGTGATTCAGTGTTGGGTTTCTGCTGGCTTATGTTATAAACCTGCCGGGCATAATTGCCCCATTCGGTGACGTGCAGGAGCGCCGTTTTACGCATCACATACAGCTTTCACCCACTTCGGCTTCTGAACAGTCCCTGTTTTTACCATGTCTGTGGGATGATTCTCTGAAGAAGAAATGGGTCTGTGTACCTGAAGTCCAAGTAAAACAATGACACTCCATTTGGAGGTGCACCATTGGCCCGGTCGCCGCGCTATTCGCCAGCGTGCTCCAATTGCATTGTGACGTCTCAAATCATTCTCTCAGGACAACCAGTAACTGAGGAGGTATGCAGATCAGTCTCAGGAAACAGTGCTGCTGGTAGCCACATCTAAATTTAGTGTGCGGGAAAAATTTATGTTAAGTGTCTGGCTGTGCTGATTGCAATACAAACCTACACATGGTACTTTTTTGTGTGTGCTGTAGGAAATGTATTATAGCATGTTAACATCTTTTGCTGAACTGTATGGGTTTTTTTGTCCTCTTAGTAAGCACTTTAATCAAAATGCAGTTGTCATGGCACCCCCTGAGTGATACAGCCAGCACAATAGTGTGTAGGTAATGTTTTGACCTGAATTATGCTGATAAGTCTGTCTCCTGAAGTCCCCTTTATTCACCGTCCCCTCATACCTTAGTGTTTCTGTCTCTCAGTATTCACCCCATCTGAGCCAGGCTACAAGAGCGTCCCCGTCACACTGAGGCAGACAAGTGGCCTTTAATTGCCCTGTGCTTCCTTTGGGACCTTCTGTGAGACCCACATGACTCCTAAGTGATTGACATGGTGGTTTGTGCTTTTTTAAAAGAGTGCCTACGCCGGCAGAAAGGCGTCAATGCTGCGTGTCCAGCACCCTAGACCTTCCCATTGGCTCTTCTGAAGTAGTCTTGCTTTGGCAGGGGGGCTTAGCTGAACCTGGGGGGGGGGGTTGGGCCCTTGACTTCAAGTGAGTTTGCTGACGTGGTGATGTAGCAAGGGGGGGGAAGCTGTAGGAAGGTGAAGATGTTTCTAATGTCTTGAGAGAGGAATAAGAGAGCAGGAGGTCGCCTCTCGGCCACTATGCTGGACTCCGGGTCTGGGCAACTGCAGAGGACGGGCTGTTGTTGGGCCCGGTGGACACGACACCAAGTCACCGCAGCCTACAGGCACCTTTGCAGGTTGTTTCGCATGGTAAGTGTGGAGAGAACCGGCACAGGTAGGGTTCAGGTGTGGGACAGTGATTACTATTTGGGAGAAACCTGTCTTCTATAGTTACCAGCATTAACCACTTTGCAGTGTGGCTGTGCTTCATGTGTTCTGTGCTTGTGATCAGAAGGTCATGGGTTCAAGCCCAGCCTTGGGCTGCCTGATGGTTTATAAGAAAGGATGGGTTGAGGGTTGTGTATTATTATAAGCTATAAGTCTTGCTGCTCTCACACTAGTTTAATAATAGGGTGGGGGCTCTAAGTGCGGCCATCTGACGGGGGGGTCCCTGTGACGCGCAGGCAGGCTGATGGTGACCTGTGACCTGTGTTCTGCTTTGGCGATGCATGACATTTAATCGGAGTTTTAGGTCAAAGAGCCATACAGGAAATGCACAGAGACAGGGATGGCCTCGCTGCTAAACTGCCACTTCCCCAGTTGCTTTTCATAATTCTGAACGGTCATGTCGTTGCTGGACCTACTGGTTTAAGATCCATATCGAGCTCAGCAGAGAAAACAGGGAGAGGTGCTGTGCTTTGCAGGCCTGGCTGAGTGGGAGGCTGAATTCTCTTGGGTGACCAAAAACCCACAGGCATGAATCTCATATATTGACTATGTGCCCAAATGTAGGCTCCCTGTGGTAAAGGGCTGTAGAGAGAGAGAGAGTGTGTGTGTGTGTGTGTGTGTGCGCGCGCATGGGGAACGGGGCGTGCTCCATCCTGACAGTGTTAAGTGCGTATGTGTCAGGCTCAGTGTCACAGCCTGAGCAGCCTTTAATTAATGGCTGTCCGGCACCACAGCCACCCACAGGGTCAGTAGGTGGTCCCATCTGTGCCAGAGCAGGGACGCGGGGAGCCGTTCCTGCAGACGGCAGCCACCCCCCTGACCAGCACCATGTGCCGGCGCTGCTCGAGAGCCGGGCCAGCTGCCACAGCAACGCACCTCTCCATCCGGTAATGAAGCAGACCCACTTCACGGCGTGCCAAGGGCTCCTGTGAATCTGGCAGAGGCGCGTGACTCAAGCCAGCTTCCCCCACAAAGTCACTATGTGGCGATAAGCAGAGACTCGGCCACCTCTGCACAGCACAAGCGCTGAATCAGAATGTGTCACTGGACCCATCTTCGAGATGCGACCGCCAGCATTACGGAGCTGTTACTCCTAGTCTGCTGGCAAGTGTTTGAGTAGGTTGTGTGGTCATGGACATAATTCACCAGCTATTTTACTAGGACCCACCTTGTCCCTTGTACTCCCCCTGCCAAATCCTGTAGCGAAGGAGGAAAACTCGGTCATTACCAGCAGCTTGTGAAATACATTGTAAGCTCCATGTCTTAAGTGAACCTACAAGACTTCCCATGGTGCTTTGCTGAGGAGGGTAGTACAGGCGGCTGCCTGTCGTGTGCTGGAAGAATGAGAACAGAACGCATGTTGTGAAGGGTAGCTGCCGCAGCACCTGTGTCGGACTTTGCAGAGCTTCTCTGATCCTCACAAGTCCATAATCGGCTGTATCCCTTCAGCCACTTTACAGTACACAAAATTCATCAAAGATGCAGGCCTTAAAATTCACTATGTAGGGTTTTGAAGATCTGTTTTTTTCGTCTGTAGAATTTATGAATACTCATCAACTCTCACGTTAGATTAGATATTGTAAGTTTAAAATTTAGATTTTTTTTATTCAGCAAACATCTCATCAGTGATCCTGAACTCAGTTTGGCAATTATCTTGTTGTTTAGTGATAGAGCTGTGCTAATTATTGCTGTAATT
This sequence comes from Stomatorhinus walkeri, assembly GCA_026784285.1. Lineage (NCBI taxonomy): Eukaryota > Metazoa > Chordata > Actinopteri > Osteoglossiformes > Mormyridae > Stomatorhinus > Stomatorhinus walkeri. Next base: position 22,848,874 of record JAODUD010000026.1, read on the forward strand.
ACCAGGCTATTGAGGCTATAATCCTACACATTTCTTTTATCCTATTGTATTTGGTTGAGCCAGCTTAGGCCATGACAGCCGGGGTGGTTTGACTCATTGTTCAAACACAGCTGTTCTGAATAGCTTCATATCATTGGCTTATCCCATGTTTCTTTCAAACCCATAATAGGTAGTCGAAAGCCTTAACCAACAGGCCTAGTGAAAGTAGGTCATCCATCCTTGCTGCAAACGCACTAGTCTATTCGTGATTGAAGGATTCCACCATGTGCAGAACACACTCTTTAAGGCTTCTTGTTTTGTGGGTCTCCTCCAGGGTGTGGAAGCAGTGTGCACTTTGTACCAGACCTTCCAAGAAGGCTCAGAGGGGCTGATGGATACTCATAAAGATCCCACCAGGGCCGATCCTGGCCCCTTGCGGCCATACCCTCGCCACATGCCGGCCACGGAGCGCCTGCGCAAGGTCATTCAAGAGCTGGTGGACACTGAGAAGTCTTATGTCAAGGTACTCACTCACTGGGCAAGGCTGGGGTGACCACAGTGCTCTACAGCTATACAGTAATTAGTGACTTCTGCTGCTTGTAATTTTACTCTTCAGTCCTTGGTTCATGTTAAAAGAAATGCCGGCCCTTGCAGAAAAGTCCACTTTTAACTTGTAGACCAGGGGTGGGCAATCTTATCTGCAAAGGGCCAGTGTGTATGCGGGTTTTCTCTGCAGCTCCCTAATTAGATTACTAATTAGAGGACTGATTGGCTGAAGAGTCGTCACGCCTGGGTTTGAACAGCTGACCTACCTACAGGTTACCACCCCAAACACCTGTACACACATGCATAAGTTTCTAATTTTCCGTTCATTATATTTCTGCACCAACCTTGTCCTGACATCTTAAACTGTGCTTGATCAAAAAGAGCTGAGCTGCGTGAATGAAACCTGCCAGATCTCAAAGGGAAGTAGTAGCTGCCCAGTGTCTCATATCTAACTCAGATGATCTATTTCCTGCTATCTTATCTGTTGAATGAGACCTCCAATAAACCACAAAGCCATCAGTAGTTATAACAGGAAGTGATGGTCACATGGTGGAGCTGTTTCAGTAACTCTTCTCTTCCTCCCCCCATCTCTCTGCCACAGGACCTGAGCTGCTTGTTTGAGATCTACCTGAAGCCACTGCAGAATGAGACCTTCCTCACTCAGGATGAGGTATAATAGAAAAATGAGCAGCTGAAGCAGCCAGCATGCTAGTGAAAACAGCCCCGCTTCCTCAAACAGCACTTACTTGTTGAAAAAATATTGACCTTGTGTTCCATGATACTACCATGGTGGAGCATCCTGTGGAACTGTATTCACCATCCACCCAACTCTCCAAACCCAGATGGAAAGCCTGTTTGGCAGCTTGCCAGAGATGCTGGACTTCCAGAAGGTCTTTCTTCAAACCTTAGAGGAGAGAATCGCCTCATCGCCTGACTTCAGCACGCTTGAGACACCAGTGGAGTTTAAGGTACCTGGCTTTCTGGTTAAGGAATGACCACCATAGGCATCATAGAATTATGCTGTCAGCTCAAACTGTAGTGGTTTCTATCCAAACCCCCGCAAGCCACAATAATGGGAGAACCTGGGCTAAACTGCCTACCTCGGGTCCAGCAGGTGCAACATGACACAAATGTAACTGTCTCCTCCCTGCTTTTAGAAACTTCTCTTCTCCCTGGGTGCACCCTTCCTGTACTACGCAGATCACTTCAAGCTCTACAGTGGTTTCTGTGCAAATCACATCAAGGTCCAGAAAGTCTTGGAGCGAGGTATGCCTTAACATGGGCTATTTTTCAGATCGAGGAGGAAAAACTCCTAACTCTTGGTGCCAACTAGCATCGGATGTATGCTAATTGCATTAGAAGATTTTTGCCACTTAGTTTAATGGTAAATTCTGCTCGATGAAAACAGTGAGGCAGCTGTACTATTTCCACGAATAACCAGTTGGATCTCCTGCTTTCTCTCACCTCAAAACCCTCCCCCTTTTGTTTGTCTAAGGCTTAAAATTTCATACAGTGATATTATGGCAGCTGGATTATCCAAATTACTTCCATGTGTTTCCGGGTTTTCTGGAAGCCCGCCCATTTCCTTCTGAGATGTGCGCATGCTCTACAATGAGTCCGAGGCCATTAAGGCCTTACGAGCGACTCAAATTTTAAAATGTGTCAGTAATGACTCAACATTAATATTAAACCTAAATTATGCCTCTCTGTGGCTGACCTTGTTTTTCATTGCAGGCATTTTGCCCAGTGGAGAGTAAGAGCAATACTTAGGAGTTTGACCTATGCTTGGGGGGGGTCATACCTCTACATCTCTTAAATGCTATGTTGCAAGCCCCTCTGGTTGTTTTCATGGAAGTGGATACTAGAATTAGACATAAAAGATGATTAGAAAATTTGGTGGAAGTGCCTTCATTCCATCTGGGAGATGTATCAAAGTGATGAGGGGATATGCAGTGCTGAGAACCAAGTGTCTGCTGTCGGGTGCCCGCTGGCAGCCGGCATGATTACACAGGCATTTGTCACTCGTTCTTGGCTCGTCATATCTCACTGTGCTGAGAGTTTTGAATTTATTTGTTAATCGCCTGCCAATTACCAGCTGGAGTGTCACAGAAACTCCCTCTCTGTTAGTCCTCAAGTGGCCTAATTGGTGCTCTAAAGCAGTGTTTCTCAAACCAGTCCTTGGGGACCCCCAGAAAGTCCACCTTTTGGCTCCCTCCCAGATCCTGATTTTAATTCTTTGCCTATGACATTAAATTTTTTGGCACTTTTTTTGTAATAAATTTTACATCTTGTCCGTGTTTGTTGCAGATGTAATTTTTATTGAAGCATACACTGACCCCTTGTGGACAAACGAGTTTACACACATCCACAGTATCTATGTACTGGAGCCATTGAGACCCTCAGCTTGAAAGCTAGTAGCTTGTATAATTCATAAAACAGTATCAAGCAGGATCATAAACAAATAATCATTTATTTGCTGCTAATTGAGGAGTGTGGGAAGCTTGATGTCTCCAGTATCATCCTTCTCTTTCTTCTTAAAGCAAAGACAGACCGGGCCTTTAAAGAGTTCCTCGATGCAAGGAACCCAACGAAGCAGCACTCGTCAACTCTGGAGTCGTACCTGATCAAACCTGTGCAAAGAGTGCTGAAGTACCCACTGCTACTGAGGGAGCTGGTGTCCCTGACAGACACCGACAGTGAGGAACACCATCACTTGACAGGTGCTTTGTGCAAAACACACACACACATGTTGGTGTACCTATCTATCTAAATGGCGACCTTCCATTTATTTATATGAGAGAAATCCTAATCCCTTAAACACACACACACACACCTTGCCCCCATCCAGGGAGGTGATAATGCTGACCAATATCTAATTTCCTGACCACAGAGGCCTTGAAGGCCATGGAGAAAGTAGCCAGTCACATCAATGAAATGCAGAAGATATATGAGGATTATGGCACAGTGTTTGACCAACTGGTAGCAGAGCAGAGTGGCACTGAAAAAGAGGTAAGATGCTCATTCTTCCTTCCTCGTTTGGTCTAATTTCCACATGGAGAATGATTAAGGGGCTCAGACCAAGAAGCTACTACTTCAAAAAACAAGAATGTGCTGTTGTACTATTCTGATTCTCAGCCTGAATCAGTTCAAATATTATGAAAACAATCACAAAGCAACAAATGGAGAAAATGAATGTGTGTAACATGCTCTTATCTTAAAATTATAGCTAGTTTTGACGTTTTGTACCAAAAGCTTCAAACACAAGCAGACATTGTACTCACTGCTTGTCTTAAACCCTCCATAAGGTCACAGAGATTTCCATGGGAGAATTCCTTATGCATTCCACGGTCATGTGGCTGAACCCATTCCCATCGCTAGGCCGCATGAGAAAGGAGCCTGAGCTGACTGTATTTGGTGGGTATGCCCCTGGGCAGTCGTGCTGTTAAGGGCTATGGGTGACTGGGTCAGTGTCATTAGTGTGGAAGTTGAGCTCTGAGGACACCATGTTTGCTCATATATTAACATGCACTTGTAGGCATTTTCTTACAATAGTAACATGTAAATGAACAAGCAGATTTACAAAAGTGATGCTTTGAAAGCTTGCTGATGCTTTGAAAGGCTTGTTGGATACGTTAAAATTTGGGATGGTTATAACTGGTGAGTGTATGGCTACAAAAACTTATATAAATCTCCAGCAGTTTTTTCCTTGACCTCTACAAATGTCATGGAAGACCTGTGATGTGTCATTTGCAGATATCATGCTGACTTTTCTCTTCTCTCGTCAGTGTTCAAGAAAGCTGTGATACTCGTGTACAGGGAGAACAACAGGCTGAAGAAGAAGATGGTGAGTTATGGTGCTGCTGGTGTTCTGCACAGGACCACAGTGTTATTTCAGCTGTTTGTGGCTTCATCTTGATCTACTCACGGGTACTTCACCTGTGGGACAGACTGCAGGGCGTCCCTTGTACTCTCATGGGGATCTGGACCCTTTCAAGTTCCGCTGGCTCATCCCACTGTCAGCACTGCAGGTCCGACTGGGAAACACAGCAGGTTAGCGTCCGGCCATTTGGTTCAAACTGAGCTACGAGGGCATCTCCTGAATAATTACCCTTCTCGTTCCCCTGCCTACAGGCACAGAAAAAAACTGTATCTGGGAGCTGATTCACACGAAGTCAGAGCTTGAAGGACGTCCAGAGACTGTGTTCCAGCTCTGTAGCAGGTAAGGGGCGAGGGGAGCGCATGTCCTGACCCATAGATCCTCACTGTAATCCAGATTGGAGCACACTTCAGACTGAAAGGGTTGAGAATTTGTCTCATTCTGCGCACAGCGTGCCTGAGTGCATGGCCAACATCGTCAAGGTGATCCGCTCTGTTCTGAGGGAGAATGTGCGTAGGAACAGGGAGGGGCTCATCCCACTCAGGAAAACTGTGCCAACGTCTGCGCGCATAGGTAACTATCCCACTGTGATTCCCCCGCAACCTTTGCTGGTTCTCTGTTCTGGCCATGAAGCTAATAGGGTGGAATGTTATGGAAGTACAAGTGGAGAGTAGTTTTTAATGACTTCCAATGCAGTGTCCATGACTGCTTCCTCAAATTTATTGCACAAGCTGTAATTACATAAGTAGGGAAACTGGGCCAGAAATGTGTGTGCCAAGATAAAACTGTCATTAGCTTCAGTGGAAGGTCTAGGCGAGGGTGTCTAGCTCCTATACGGACTTCTATGATTTCAGATAATGGTACCTAAGCATGTAAAACTACAATCTTTCTTGTTTAAAGGCAGCTTCTATGAAAACCATTTAACCGGAGGTGTGTAGTGAGTCACTGACTGACAGCATCCTTTTTTCTGCATGGCTGCGTGAGTCACACGGTGTCTTGCTGTAGGTTCATCCAGAGCCTCCTGGCTGTGTAAGCAGCCGAGCCTGGAGGTCCCTGCTCACCTCAGCACGTCAAAATCAGGGCATCCAGATTCCGAGGAGGGCAACCTGAGAAGCCGGACCCACCTGATTGAAGGCCAGGCGGAGCGCAAAGGTCAGGCCCCTCAAAACCAGCACCGGGGTCCCCAGCAAAACCCCAGCCCAGATGGCGGCGTCAAAGAGTCAGACATCCTGAGCGATGATGAGGACCTTGGAGAGACCACCCGATCAGTGTCACCCACAAGTGCCATCGAGGCTCAGTTCCGGCGTCTGAAGATGGTTGAGGAGACGGCATTTGGGGAGCTGGCACCTTATGTACAGCCTGAGGGGGGCGATGTGGACACACCTGAGCAGTCGTCTAGGCTACTGCGTTCCCACCTCTGCATCAAACGGAAAAATAATAGCCTGCGACGAAACAAAGGGGCGCTGCTGAGCATGAAGCAGCAGAGCCGGTCTCTGGACAGCCAGGAAGAGCCCCCCAGCATAGACCTCAACACCCTACTGGAGCGGGAGTTCAGCGTGCAGAGCCTGACTTCTGTTGTTAATGAGGACTGCTTCTACAACATGGAGAGCACTGACAGTGGGCCTGTACCCACCCTATAGGGTAGAGAAGCTCCCCTACAAATCCAACCAGATCCTTAAAGGGAGTGCCTTGGCTCCCCGGGCTGCTCTGCAACTGGACAGGAAGTTATACAAACCAAAATGGAAGCACACTGTACCAACCAGGACTCTATACCTACTTTGTTCTGTATTTGTGCACTACGTACACAATTCGCCTTCATTTTTTTTTTGCTTGTACATTTAAGGCATTTTTTAATTTATTGATTGAATGCATTTTGACAGGAGCCAAAAGTAGCTGGAGAAAAATATTATTGCATTAAGGATTTTTTTTCCTGAAACATTTGAAATGTGGAATTTTTAAACTTGTGTTTACAGTCTGTAGTCTGTGTGCAGACAAGCATTGCCAAGTCAAGCAGCATGATTTAAGAGGCAACTAGCTTTACAATGAAGTAGATTTAAACAGATTGTGACCCAATACCTGATTTGTTACACGTATATCTTTCCCCAAATGGCTGCACTGTAACAATCTGAATTTGATACTTGACAATGTACAGCACAAAAAAAACTGTAATTTGCAATAAACTGTCTGTTGTAAATGTTTACCGCGTCTCCCACTCTACATGAGCTCGGTACACACCTATTGTGAGACTGGGCAGGTTAGGGCGCTGAGCCTACGACTGGAAGGTCACCGATTCAGACCCTGTGGTCAGCAGAGTGATGTCACCCTTGTGCAAAGCCCTTAAGCCCCAGTTGCTGCAGGGATTGGCTGACCCTGCTTTCTCAAATATATGTTGCTTTGGATGAAAGAATCTACTGCGCAAATAAATATAAATTTTGTTGAGCTGGAACACATCCCTCAGTCTTTCTAGAAAGCCTAACCCCACCCCCACAAAGGCACTTTATTACAAGCTCTTAATTAATATAATTGTGTGATTAAATGAGCGCAACCTCTATTTCACCAGGGAAAAAAGGGGGATACTTTTACTTTTAATTGCAAAACAGATTTCAGACACGCCAAAAATGTATGCATCTACTCAGCTTTCCTAATTTCAGAGTAAATAGTTTTCACATTAAAGCTTTGAAAAAATCAATCATAAGCTTCCCATTGAGTCGTACGACTGCGGTAAGAGAGAATTAGCCTCCATGCCACCATGTTGTCATGCATGCAGTATTCCACAAGGAATAAAAAATATTTTTGGCCACCAATTCACCACTTAGGACACCAAACAACATTCATTAGGTGAAGTGCTGGGCCATAACCAAATCACAGTCCTTGCACTGTCACAGTTCGTTTGACACTTGATTCTGTGAAGCGTGACAGTCTTGTAAAATGTGTGCTGTGACGAAGGCAAAGGCCAGCATCGCCCCTGCACCACCATCCCACATTTATCATCTTATTTCGTACAGAAATTGTTTCTCAAATTCACACCCTTGTTTGTTGAAATGTCAACACTAGAAGGGGTCTTCATGAGTCTTTACCTTTCATCTCAGTGGACTGGCTCTGTGTCAGTAATGCTCTTCGTCATCTTCCTCGCTGTCAAGTCCTTCAGCAAGCAGACCCTTATCTCTGCATTTGTTCCTCCGCTCCACTCTGAAGTCATAGGAGAACAGGCCTGGGTTACGTGCGCACAGTTTGCTGTAGGCATCTGCCAGAGCTCCGAACTTTGCAATTGAGAGCTGGGTGGGCCGCAAGGTTGGGTCCACATCCGCCATCCGCAGCATTTGCTCAGCAAGGTCCAGACGTAACATCTCCGGGAACAACATCCTGGGAACGGGAAACATGCCGCGCACCAGGGGAAAGAGAGCAGAAAATTTAAAATAAGCAAAATGCACTTCTACCTGCTGTCATTACATAAATTATCCTTCAAACAACACACCAATGAGTCATAACTGCTACGCTCAAGCTCCTCCTCTCTCTAATCTGGGCTCCAAGTCTACCATAACCACAGGGAAAATGATCCGTGGTACAGGAAATTTCTTTCATTGGTCAGGAGCATCCTCTAGAGGACAGGCAGAACAGTTAGTACAATGAAAAAAGGCGCCATTTAGACATTCTTACTCAATCCCTCTGCGGCAGTATTTTCTCCGAAACTGGAAGACGTTCTTGACGACTTTCTCCACCAGCTTGAAGGGCTGCTGGATCTGGGGCTGAGCCAGTGGAGTGAAGTGCACTACACCCACGTCTACCTAGACAGGCACACAAAAACAGACAGTCAGGCAGCTGAGGGTGGGGGGGTGATGAGGCACTCTTTGGGGGGACACTTAGGAAATCTGGTGTGTGGTGGGTGTGGGGGAGGGAGTGTGACGCAACACGTGATGGGAAGCCGGTTTCCGGTTGCCACAGTAACACCTGTGTGGAGGACTGTAAAAACCGTCCTCTTCGTATGTGATTACTAAATCAGCCTCCCTCTCCAGCCACTGCTGCTGTTGTTGCTAGTGCACAGCTTACCGCCAGCAGCCTGAGGAAAAGCGTGGATGTTCCCGAACGCGGTCCTTTCCTTAAGTAAAGCCGGCTGGATGGCGCACGTTTGCCACAGACGCAGGCAGCATCTGAGCAGAGGGGCCGCATAAACACAGGGGCAGCTGGACTCCTTGGGTGATGGGGGGGGGGGGGGGGGGG
>JAODUD010000026.1:22857593-22872295 GCA_026784285.1 Stomatorhinus walkeri
GGCCCGTGGAGGGTGGCTGTATCTCCTTTTGAGCTGCAGCTTCACCGTCCCCCCCGTCAGTGCTAAGCCGATGTGACAAACTGTTAAGGCAATTGTGCCAAAGCCCCGCTTCCCCCAGACTCTGCCGTGCTCCTGCCTACGGCTTTCTTCCTCTTTTCTGTGGGAAATAAAAGGGATTGCAGACAAAAGCTTCCTGACAAGCAGGGGCAACACAGGCGTGTTCCCGCGCGGCTGCTTTTGTTTTTCCCTTCATCGGATCCATCTTTGCGCGCTCTCAGGGTGGGCGCCCCCATCCTGGATGGAGCTCTCGGGAGCTCAACAGAGTTGCCGCCGGTGCTGGATCCAGACCAGCGGTGTAGCCGGCGGGGAAGAAGCTGGCGGATGGTAACGATCCGTGGGAAATAAAGGAATGCGTTGCGACTGGCTCAGGCTCTCCTGCCGGTGATAGTGCGCTCCGCCGGCATCGGGGCTCGGAACACAGTCCACGAGCAGACACCTCGGAACACGGGCTGCACGGCAAGCAGGTAATGTGCGTTTCATTGTCCTTTTCAAGACGAACATCGATTAACACAACGGTAGCCTGCTGTCGCACTTTGGTCCAGTCTGCGGTGTCTATGTTTAGGTCTCTAAAATTCCCAACTGTTGCACTCGTACCCGAGTTACTCTGGATTTGTAATGATTATAAAATGTGCACAATCAGGGATAATGACAGGATAGTGGACAGCGTGATCATGTAGCATTACGCTAATAGGTCATCAGTAAAGCTCTCTTATTCTCTTGCCTAGTAACGAACAATGCCCGTGCTCTATTGTGGTCTATGCCGCCATGGCGTCCACTGTGATCTAACTTCTGCATTCTTGGGGCACTAGGGAACCCATTTGTCAGTACCACAAGCTTCTTAAGGCAGAGAGGCATGCACACTGCAGAGTGAGCTTCAGAGTTAGAGGGAAAGGCAAGAGGGCTTCACATCCCTGTTTGTGCGTCTAAAACACTGCAACTGCTGCATTACGTGGGAGACTAAGGAAGAGGGCAACTACGCCACAGGCATTACCGGTCAGCTTCAAATCACACAGAAACAAGCTCATGGGAACCAAATGAATTCAAGCACCTGTCATACTGCACGTGTGCAGACAACCTCGAATGTCCAGGGCAAAGCATTTAAAAAAGGGCAAATGGGATGTTGCTGCATTCACACGAGTAACAGTGGAGGATTCCTGGGAAGTCTGTCCCTGGGAGTAATCAGGCCATTTATATTCTGCAGTTCATGATTTAAGAGAGGAGGGGAAAGAAGTCGATATTCTGACTATAGAGGCTGCGGCGTTTCAGCCACAGGGATGTCCGAGTCACTTTACAGTCTGATTTATGAACGTCGCCTATGCCAACATCAGCGGCTCCTCTGCTGTGATATATCCTGAACTGAACATCAATCCTTCTCTAACCATTCATGCTGAAAAATCCTTCTGTCGTAAACTTTAAAAGCCATTTCTCTATATTTTGCTGCCTTGCTTTGTTCAACTTTTCAATGCTACCCAGCAGTAACTTCAAACACTGATATTCTCTTTTTAAGGCTCCAAATATAAAATTTCCCATAATCTCTCAATTTTATAAATTAACGGTTTATTAAGTAATAAACGGTTCTTCCTAAGCTTTTCATCTAAAGACAAGCAGACTCCAAGCATGCCCCAAGCGGCAATCTGCCGTTTGTCCTTGTGAGCATTACCCAGCCGAGACACTGGCCATCCTGGGGGGTTCCACCTGAATTGCCATCACATTCGTCTCCCTTGCCCAACTTCAGGCTCCGGCGAGCAAAGCAGAAACAAGAGAACGCACGGCTGCTTAATAGATGCACAGAAAAACTAGAAACATTCATGAAAAGTAGAAGTGATGGGCAGGGAGGGGGTGGGACAATTCCTTCAGGAAGACGGTTCACAATCACTTGGTCATGGTGCGGAGGTACTCAAGGGCAGCAGGCTACCAGGCTATTATACACAAAAGGCTAGAAGTGCTTCCCATCCAATACTTCCCGTAAAAGGAAAAAAAACACACATGCCTGAAACCACTCTACTTCTGCTAGATGGCATATAAGGCTCACACACACACACACACACACACACAACAGCACGTGCTCCCAAAGATTTTGGATAATATGTCCACAGCATTATTTGTCCTGAGAATACTTTCACATATTTGAAAAAGGACAGAGTAATTCCCAAGATATCTGTCTTGTTTATGATATTTTTATATAAACTGAAATGAGAATTTCACAAGAATTTAACAGCACACTATCCCAATCCCATTGTGGGTTTCAGTTATAGGTTGGCATATTTCCCATTTTCATCTGTGCATGGCTTTGCCTAGCACATACACAACTCAAAATAACCTCTAGAAATAGCTAAACTGGTTGTCTGCACCAACAGAGTAAGCTTCTGTGTCTTTTTCCCCAAAAGGTAAAATAAATACAAAATTGTCCGCTGTTTACAATTATTGCATAGCATAAAGGAAGAACAATTTACCAAATAAAAATCAACTTGGTTTGCTATACTTATGTATTCACTCTTACAGTACTCTTATAGACAACTTGAACATAAAGACAGCCCCTTTTACCACCAAGTAGAAAGGCTTTTGGCAAAATAAAACCATGAATGCAACATAATTATTTGAAAGAAAGAAAAAAAAACATAAAGAGAGACAATGAAGGGACCAGCCGGGATGATTTTACATTGAATTTGCTCTTCTGGGAATCAGTAGGCTGCAGCTCTTACCATATGGTGACAAGAGATTGTAAAAGAAATGGAATGTGCCTGTAATGGCCCATCGGGCTGCAACACATCACCACACACTGCAGGCTATGTTAACCGCAGCTCCCCCACCCCTTATTCATTTCATATAGCATAAATACTGAGTCAGCACTTACACGAATCTTCAAGATGATACAATCTCTCTCTTTCTTTTTCTCTCATACACACACACACACACACAGCTTTGTAAATTATACCTTTGTGGGGACTCTCCATTGATTTCTATGGAGCAAATTCCAATCCCAGCCTTAATCGCAAGTAACCAAACAAAATATGACATTTTTGGGATTTGTAGTTTGTTTTTAAATGCATTCACAGATCTTTCATGGGGACTTGAAAAATGGTCCCCACAACAAACTGAAAAACTGGGTTTTCTTACATTGCAGGAAACAATTGATCTCCACAATATAATATAAGCATAATCCACACACACACACACAAACACACAACCAGGAAAGCCTGAAGCCTGAAGGTCAGCATCCACAAAGATTTTGACTTTTTTGGCATTTGCAGCACTCCTAACGACATTGGTATATATGCTTGAAGAAAAGCACAAGCATACCTTGGGTCAATAGCCTTAATGGAACATACACTGCTTCATGGTGCATACGGTAACACTTACAATGGTCTCAAGGGGGAGCAGGATTTTCTATTATGAAGACCATTTGAAATGGGCTGGGAATACTGGACTCTGGCTGAACCTGGTTCAATAAACTTGTCTATAGCCATCCAACCCCCCAACCTCTTTGCCTTCTACTGTCACTGATTATTCAAAGCCATGTTAGTTTTCCCTTCCCCCATCTGCAGAGGGGACTGGTGCATGGAGAGGGGCAGCAGCCATAAGTTTAAGTCACCGTTGAGAGCTCACTGATTACCCAGTCAGGGAAGGGTCACGTTAGACACGCCTGGCTTTTAGTTTACCGCATCCTTGCTGAGATCACTTTCTCCGTCAAGAAGAAAAACAAGGCAATCCACTACATGTCTACACTCTTCCCATGGGAAATTACAGCGGGAAGATTGAAAAGGAAAGGGGGCATATTTAAACCACCTTGTAACATATATTATTTGTTTATCTCCAATTCATAATGCAATTCCTAGTAAGCTGTTGTAGGTTTACTGCGAAATAAATTTTAATGAGAGCTAAAATGAGTCGAACGGATTTGACAAAATTAAAGTTGTATATTTCACAAAACGCGCTTACATAATTCATTATATAAGGCTCTCGACAACTTAAAAATGTGTATATTATTAAGGGACCGCAAAATACACTCGAAGACAATAGGCCACCTTCTACCCGCGGGGGACACGTCTACTCGTCAGAAACCAATATCGGCAAGCACTTTTTAATGCATGACACGGCTCGAACACGTTTCAACACGTCTTAAAGTTTCACGTAAAGGCTGTAGACGCTACTTAAACAGCAGCTAGTTACAGTAAACCCGGGTAAAACGAAACAGCGAACCTTCGGCGGACAGCATCCGAGGACGGAGGGAGGCTCGCGCTCGTGGCGGGAAAAGCCGGCTGGCGCAGGTGGAGGTCGCGCGCGGCGCGACGGTTAACGGAGGACCTTCATTTAACGGCTATTTTCCTAAACGGGCAGTAAAACTAACCCAGTGCTTCGGTCCGACGACGCCTTCTCGGAGTCGTCGGGCGGAGGCGAGTTTGCTATTTCGGCGAGTCGGGAAGGAATAAACTCTATTGAGAGAAGGAAACACACACACACATCAGCTGCGCGTAAGTGGCGTTTCCCCTTCTTATGTTTAAACCAAACAAGCCGCAATTGTTATACATAATGTGAATTTTCCCGGTTTAAGAATGACTATTGTATGGACAGAGCCACACCAGAACGATGACCTTTTAAATTAAGCCTGTCAGCTCACAGACTAATGACGTGGGAGCGCTTTTCTGTTTCAATGGACGTAAAATAACGCGTTTTCACATACCGGGCGAGCATGTCGGGGATCGGGACACAGAGCTCCCCTAACAGCCAAAGAAAGTGATGACACGTCTGGATTTGTGCAGTTAAGCCCTCACCCCCACCTTTCCCCCCCTCCAGCACGCGCTCAGAAATCGCTGCAAACAAACTGGCTCGTCATAGCACTGGGTCTGCACCAGCGGAGAGGTAAGCATTTTTAACATTTAAAGTAAACGCATTATACATTCACTTTAACTCTGCCCTAGATTCCTGTCTACGATGACAATTATTTCAACACAATGCGAGGAAAGCCTGATTTCCTTCACACTCCCATGATGAGGAAAAGCATTAAAATGTTTGACATGTTGCCTTTTTAACTTTTCAAGCATGCTGAATATAAAATTGGATGTGATTAAATGGTGATTTATATGTAATGTTCTGCCACGCATTACTGGTGAGGAAGGTCACTGAAGCAGACTAACAGTAACTCTCTCCTTCCCAGAGAGGACACTGCAGCTTTAAGTACATTTATTGAGGCTTGCAAATATCAGAAACTCCTTCCTCCTCTCCAGCAGCACTTTCGAGCTGCTCCTGCTCAGTTTGCCTGCATCTCCCCTGAACAGGCACATATGCACAGAATCTATCTCGCTCTCTAGTCTGCTCTTGTCTGGCCTCACACTTTCCTTTGTTCCCCAGAAAAGCGGGGGTGGTTGCATCTTTCTAAATTGAATTCTTGGTTTGCTTTTTCCACAGTCCACAGGACCTGGTGCTGAAGACTGATCTGTTCCTGGGATCTGCAGAGGGGGGATACAAAGGGGAGGAAAGAGGACCCAGGGCAAGGGTGCCTCTAACGGTGGGGGGAGGATAGGGGTGGGCAAGGTGCAGGGATGGCTTCCGCTGGCATGCAGATCTTCGGCTTCATCCTAGCACTGCTGGGCATCTTCGGGGCCACGGTATCCACACTGTTGCCCAACTGGAAGGTGAGCGCTGACGTGGGCTCCAATATCATAACGGCCATCTCCCAGATGCAGGGGCTATGGATGGACTGCACCTGGTACAGCACCGGTATGTTCAGCTGCACTCTGAAATATTCTGTGTTGGCACTGCCTGCCTACCTGCAGACGGCACGCACCTCCATGGTGCTTTCCTGCGTGCTCGCCAGCCTGGGCTTGTGCCTTGCTTCCCTGGGCCTCAAGTGCACCCGCTGGGGAGGTGGCCGGCAGTCCAAGAGGCACACAGCCATTGCCAGCGGGGGATGCTTCATTGTGGCTGGCCTTCTCTGCCTGGTTCCTGCATCCTGGTTCACCAATGAGGTCATCACCAGCTTCCTGGACTCCAGTGTGCCGGAGAGCAATAAATTTGAACCAGGAGGTGCCGTGTACGTGGCCTTCGTATCTTCGGGATTCCTCTTTGTTGGGGGATCAATTTTCTGCATGTCCTGCCCAGGGAAGCGACGGGGCCACCAGGATCTGATCCTCTCTCCTCCTGACAAGCTACTGCAGCATCAACAGCAGCAGCATCTCATCCAGCAGCAGTTACAGCATCCGTATTGCTCCCTCTCGCCCCTGGACAGCAAGGCTGGCTACAGCCTGCAGGACTATGTGTAGCCTGTGACTGTTTCGGGAGGAACACCGCACCACTCAGCAGCTCTGAAACTGCGAGATGGAGGAGGAGAGATGTGGGGAAGAGAGGGGGTGGGGGTGGTGATGACTGACACCCCCCCCACACACACACACTTTCCTGTACTGCAAGCACAAGTGATGTGGAGAGATTCCCCCAGCAATGTTTCAAATACTAAATATACCCTGTAAACCGCACCGTGGAATTGCTGGGTTGCTGGGATGAGACAGGAGAGAGAGCCATCAACTAAATGCAGATGTCCAGCACCAGGAAATATTAACAGTTCCATGGGGAATGGATTAACTGTAAGAAGCATCCCCCCACCCCACCCCCACTCGCCAAAGGTTTGAATCGAAAAAGCAATTATTTAGCTACTAACAATCATTTAATTTTAATAAACTGGCAATACATCCTAAAGAGGCAATATGTGAATGTTATCCTTAGCTTTCTTGTAGTTAGCCATTTGCTAGAAACAGTTCTGATTTTGATAATTTTGTCTCTTATTTTGATAAGCTAATGGAATGGTGATTATTCTACCGCAGCATGCTGTCTGAAGTTAGTGAATTATGCAGCGGAATGCCTAGTAGAATCTGAAAAGCAGACACTATATATCGAACTTAACCTATAGTAAACATACACCAGGTAAATTGTTCAAAACAACAAGATTAAGGACAACAAGTTGCAGATTAAACCAAAAAACAAACATGAGCCACAGTCTTGCTCCGGTTTTTCAAAAAAAAGAGAGCAACACCCTCGGGTTCAGCAGACAGCTGATATAATGCTGCTGTTTCGGTTTCCATTCATTCCCAACAAAAACAAGCCGCGTCTAGCCGGCTGCACACTGGTAATTTATTCTGTATACACACACACACACACAAATATACACGCCGCTCTTGCACTCTGTGCAGCATGTGCTTTTTCACTTGCGTTGTCCTCACTGCCATGGTAACAGAGCCTCTCGCCCAAATATCTTTATTGTGTGCGTGTCTGTGTGTTGGGGTTGCAGGGGAGGTGGGGTGGGTCAGAGATTATAGCCGGAATAGCTGTGGCACCACCTCGAGCCCCCTATTGTGAGATAGCATCTGCCATCATCAACCCCACTGTTGGGGTGGCTCAGTGCCTGGGGACTAAGCTCCTTCAGCTACACTACTCTTGCAGTTCTGGTTCCCTCCCACCACCACTCCATCCGATCAGGAAACGCTCCATGGAGGATACAGTCTACAAACAGTCCATCACTAAACAGAGGGATTCCCTCATTGACCTCATATTCCAGAGCTGCAGTGTGGTCAAGGACTATGTCTATAAAAGTGAATGCAATATTATAAAATGCAGGGAGAAGAAGCAGTTTGAGCATGATTTAGACTAAAATGAATGCACTGTGCTGATATTCAAATGGTGCATGCTTTATAATCTCATGAACATTTGAGTGTGTGCTTTTTTTAAATTGCATTGTCCATCTGCGGCTTCCTCACGTCACTAGAACATATGTTGCAGTTTCTCTCTCACGGGAGACTATGCACCTGGAGTTCCAATAGCCCAAACCCTGCCGATGAGCAGACTGGGCCTCGTTTTCTCACGCTGTTTGTATGGTCCTCTCTCTCTCTCTCTCGCTCTGTGTGTGTGTGTGGCCACAGCACCCATTGCCAGCTGCCACATCTCCAGTCCAATACAGGCAGCACCACTGACGGCCCTGGGCCGAGATTCGTACGGTGCTACGTTCTTTCCGTCAGGCAGAGCCCCATGAGCGGGTGAGCAGATGGCAGAGCCCAGATCGCTGCTCACAGGCTACCACACTGCTCACTGCAGGCACCTCCGGCAAGTTGGCTGCCCTTATGGGCAGATTATATGCTTCATTGTCAACAGTGTGACAATCTGTCATAAACTCTTGCCTGTATTAACTGAAAACACAAAATAGTATCCTTAAAATAAATAGAAAATTGAAAGCCCTGGTTCAAAATCTGTACCAAAAAAGAAAAAAACCAGTACCAATAATTTTCTAAAGTCTTTTTCCTCAAACAAATTGGTCATACCATTTCCTTGTTATGGGCTTATTCGTAAAGCCTGAAGACTCTAGGCACCTGTGAACAATGAAGTGAAATTTGAATTCTCCTTTTTGTATGTTATAAGCACCTCCATATTTACCTAAAAGAGAGCACAGCAGTCATCACCAGCTGGTGAAAGTGCCCAGACTTAGGGCAGTTCATATCTTTTTTCCAGGTTATAGCCATGACTATATGCCTCATTGATATACCAGAGCATGCTAATATCTTCTTTATAAGAAGACTACTTGACACTTGGAGTGTAAGATGGCGAATGTCAGTTTGTTGCTAAGGGTAAGGGTCAAACGAGCCCTGACCTGCTTGCTGCCATTCCATTAGCTGTATATATCAGTTCCATGGATGTCCTCCCAGACTGGTTTCGGTGGATAAACCAGCTGGGAGGGAGGAACCCCTAACTGACATGCTTCGTCATTGTGCAGCTTCCCCTTCTGCACATTGCTTCATTACTAGTGCCAAACGCTCCAAGCACAAAACAGTGGGCTTGTGTGTCAAAATTCAGCTATTGTATAGTGCAAATACAGATTGGGTTATTTTGATAATGGCAGTTTATTTTTGTTGATGTCAAAGCTTTTCGTAGTTTGCTAACAAATCAGAGCGGCTCAGGATGTTTCGTCGTCTCGGTGTGCTTGTGCAAGTAGTTATATTTTTATTAATAAAATTATTTTGTGGAAGCTAAATTGTGCCTGTAAAATCATTTTAATATCTTTCTTGGTTCTCGTCTGGAGATAGCATAAATGTGCCTGCCAGAATGTTTTGGATGGAACAAGATGTGCAGAGCGTGGGATTGTTGGCGGCTTGCAGTCCTCACATTGGCTATGCAACATACCCTAAAGAGCAGCTCAGTGGGAGAGGAATCAGTCTTGTAATAGGCCTTCAGAACACATCATAAAAACATTCAGAAAATGAATACGAGCAACGAGATGCCAGCAGAGCTCTTTTCAAAAACATTATAAATCTGATCAGTACTGCATCAGACACGTCAGCCTGTTTTGCTCCCCTAAACCATACACAACTGGCATCTCTGGTTACCCCTCAAAATGTCAGCGCATCCTTTGCTTTTCCTGCTAAATATGGTGTATGTAATTTTAGTCTGAAGTGAAAACAGCTGGGTAGGCAGCCAGAACTGCGAGAGGATCTGCATTGTTTCTACCCGTTTGCTAAGTGTCGTGTCAGCTTAATTTGTCCGGCAAAGAAATCCATCATGGCATTAACACACCTAACCCACAGCGGCCAAACACTCAAAGCTGTCCCACTCTCAGCAATTTTTTTCAGCGTTTTCCCTTCAAGTCTCTTTTACATCTTAGCCAAATTTATCAGAGCAGCACTGAATGTTATATTTTGAATGAAGACTGCAAAAATAAATGTTTTTTTTTAAGCATACATTTCATGGCTCTCGTTGCAGCCACTGTTCTGATGTGTGGAAATATTTTTCCTTAAACATCAACCTGACAGGAATATTTAAGGATTGTAGGAGTTGTGCAATTCACTGATGATAAAAAAGGCCCTTACAGGCAAACAGTAATAAGATCTGTTCCTCTGTGTATTTAACCTACATTCTGGTTAAAGCATTCTACCCACCAGAGCAGTCAGGATAGATTATGGACACTAGCTGCAGTACGATGAAAGCCTTGAACGGTGAGCTCAAGGCAGAGGGGTTTCTATCGTACCCCAATCATCTTTACTCCTTACAGAGCAAAGTTCATTACAACAAAATTCAAAGTGCACCGCAGGCAGCATTGGAGGAAACAACAAGAGCGTGAAGCCAGTGATGGATCTCTTAACATGCTACCAGGCAGAGGCATTGAGAGAAAGGTTTCAACTACTGACACAATAGGCAGAAATAAAGCAGTCCATCACTGCACCATCAATCACCAAGCCCATCACCGCTAAAAACGTCCCACCTATCTCTGTGCGATCACTCAATATTTTTCATCTTCAGGCATATTTTTATGGAAAACAAACGTAATAAAGGCTGCAGGCAGAATACAGTCATCACCCTCAGGCTGAGATCACCAAGGCAGGTTAAGAGATCCTCTCTAAGACCAACACATCAAAGGAAGCTCTTAATTACAAAAACACTGCTTACAAAAGCAAAACAAAGTAGGACAAAATGTAGAATACGTAAGGCGATGCATCATTTAAATAAAAAAAATATGTTGTGAAATCAGGAGCCTTCACGTGTTTTGCCTGTCTGCATATCAAAAACTGCAGAACAGAAGAATTATCACTATGATTTTCAGTAATGCAGAAATATGAACCTTCAGTAAGCACTAAGTGGAGTATTACATTACCATATACAGTGATTCCTGTATTGGAACAAAAGATTATTTCTATACAAAACCTCGATCAAGTGAATGGTATTTAGATTGATGTATTTTTGTGTTCACTGCAAAAACAAATGCAAAGAAGCTGATTAAAGATGCATTGTTGACCTCAAGCAATGATGCCATTGCACCTGTAATGTGATTTTTTGTTATTTCATTAATTTAAATGTTAAAAAAGCAGTCACTGCCTTGGTAGAGTGCTCTACAGAAGAGTATTTTTAGCTTTTAACTTGGGACATTGATACATGAGGCAGCGTGCCTTCAGGCATTTACTGGCTCACGAAACGTCATTGAAGTCTCTTTCCTTTGCTCCTGACGCATTAATTGACCCCGATTATTTGCAGCGAATCAAGAGCAAGGAGGAAAACAATTTTTCCAGCAGCTTGGTTCTGAACTAGAAACATCCATTTAAGTCAGCAGATTTTAAAATGAGTTAGCATGCATTTTCATATGGCTGAGATCTAGCAATAAAGACTTATTCATGGTAGAGTGAGAGAAACATAACAGGCACATACGGCAGCACAAAGGAAGGTGATTTGGCTGGCTAAACACAAATCCTCAATAGGAGTCTGATTCCACACCCTACACACCAGCCAGTCACCAGTGAGGCTGCAGCCACAGTCAATCACTGGAACACCATCATAAATACATCTTGGCCAACCAACCAACAACGTCAGACCTTATCAGCAGCTTCCTCTGCTTACGTGTTCTCCATCTGCTTTTCAACATTTACTTTCCCGTTTACGACAGTAGGCAAGTTTAGAAAGAGCAACATCCGCCCATTGCTCCTGAGAAGTCCGAATAACAGGAAGACATCAGCCCTCCATCTCGTCGCCTTTGGAGATGGTGGAATGAAGCAGCCATTATTCAGGCTGCCGATGACATCGGCACAGACATCCATCTACCTGTGGAGACTCCACTCTGCATTATATCGATCTCCGTCATGGTTCCCGTCCCTTGGAGTGCCACTCATTCTGTCCACAGCTAGGGGGTCCCACTCTGTCACAGATCTCTGCGTGGCTGTTCCGTCTCTATGGAGGGGGAATTCTTTTTTTTTTTTTTTTACTGCCACTGAGCACGTAAACATGAGAGAGGTAGGCGGGGTGCAATTAACACCTGAGAGTCTCGCACTCACCATGCTGTTCTTGTAATCGAGGTTAAATGGTTACTTGTGTACACAACGCATCTTTCTACAGATGGCCCAGTAGGTACAGACAAGTAGTATTAGACAAACCATAAAATGAATATAACTAAATCCATTTTTAAATATAGCAAACAACACAGATTTAATAAACAAAAAGTATTTCAGAAAAGAAAGTGATAATTATTCGTATAATGTTTGAAAAGAGACACTGAGGTTCTGTTCAAGAGTGAAAACATTTACACACATTATTTGCTATGGGACACCATGAGAAGTAAAAAGCTCAATTACTACACGTGTAAAATTACCCAACGTTACCCTCAAATTTCATAAACAATGAAAGAGAATCCTTGAGCTGAAACCCCATTTTAAAGTTGGGCTAAATTGTGGTTTCATCCCAGTGCCTGATTCCACATCTGCCTAAACACGTTCACAGTACACACATGCTTAGTTGGGACTGTAAGTAAGGTGCCTGTCTGATGAAAGAGTCATTGCAGTCATTTATTCTGACAGCATGAATTATAAGCCATATTTTCCATTCACTTAACTCATTGTCACACACCCCCACATCACCACACAGTCAGGATGAAATATTTACTTGCCTGTTCATATCACCCACCCAGCAAGAAATTCAGTGTTCGAAGTTCTCAAACGGTTTGACTTCTGTGCCAGATAAGCAGAATTTTCCCCTCCACACGTCACTCTGCTAGATGTCAGAAACCTTTACAGCATTCCTGCACATCTTCAAAAACAGTTCTAGGAGGCGGCCACTTCTGAAGGCCCGATTGCAGCTTCCTGAATGCAGTTGGCTATCAGCATACCGCGCTAGTTAGACGCTCATTAATGCATCGCACGCTGCTATACCAAGCCCGCCTCCAACATTATCAAACCTACGGGGAGTGGGACTGATGCAAAGGAAGAAAAAAAAAAAAAACTGTCCTACGTGGCAGCCGATCTGGATGGGAGATTTCCCCATCCAACAGGGCGCACCCCCCACCCCAGGCAGGTTGCGGTGACGTTTGATAAAAACACGCCAGCATGGTTGGAAGGGAGTAGGATCCTACCTTGGGTTTTGGTACGAAGGCTCGTCCCGGGATGGTGAAACAGTCGCGTACTTTGCAGAGGTACTGGGCCATGACAGACAGGCGGCTTCTCTGTCTGCTCCCGGGGCCGGCAGTCAGCCTCTGGACGGGAAAAACCTCTGTGTGACCTCGTTTGTTGGCAGGATTGGCTAACAGGTTCACACATTCCTGGGGACGGCAGATGCTGTGTCAATTCACACCACGCTCTGGGATGCTAGAATTCCTAGGGATTTGGACCTCGAGCGTCACTGGCCTAAGTGCAAACTCCTTGACTGCTATAATGCATGATGTCCCAGAGAGATGGCGGGGAAGTGGGCCGCCGTGCACCACACACGCTCCTGAGCAAGTTGCATTATGGGAATTTAAACAAAAACCCAGGTTTACAATTACTATACGACATTATTTTTTCCATCCAAAGATAATATTCATGACTATCATCTTTCAGATCTTGCCAGAAAATACTCTGAATCATTCAAGTAGGACAACAACACTTCAAGTACAGAGGAGATGGACTCAGGGGAGAAAAACAGAGATGATAATACAGGCATATTACAGAAATAGCACAAAGCTCCATAAGATGAAGGCTGACGACACCTCGTCCCCCGTGAGACAGTCCCAGCTTTTCATAGTGTCGCACCTTATCACCGAGATGCCACAAAATGCAAACAAAGGCAAAAAACTGCACGCACCTCCGCGACCTCCTTCTGGAAGGTGAGCGTCAGCCGTGTGCGTCCGAATGCAAAGGGACCGGTCCGGTCCGACACGGCCTCCAGCCACTTGATGATGAGGGGGGTGGAGACGCTGAAGGGGAGGTTCCCGATGATGTGCAGCTCTGGAGGTTCTGTTGGGGGTGGGGGTGGACCACATGTATCGTTTCTAATGACAGACTGTCATGGCACTGCAGCAGGAGGGTTGCATAATTCAGTATTTTACAGCGCTGATGCAAACTGGATGACAGCCCAAACTGGGCCCTAGATGCTGGGACACTCACCCTCCTCCCATTTCCTGGCTATTTTTTTCGGAAAACCTCTGTTCATTCTGTAGGTCAGTATGTCACCTTGCACTATCCTCAGTCTCCCTGGGGCCGCCTCAGACAGGAGCTGCAACAACAGCCGGCTAATTAGGACCCTGGTGTCCGACGGCCAGGCAGAATCAGACAGATAATGAAAGGAAACAGGGAAAATGAACATACTGTCATTGACATGGCTAGGGCCAGTCACAGCACTGCTTTTAAGCCATAAAATGTATATGTTGCTTTAGACAAGTGGGAAAAAATTGGCTAAACCAGCTATAAATGGGAAATCGCAGTGACTACAAACATCACGATTAAACCATACATTAAGCATTCACTCGCACTCCTGCTTTAGCCATTTTTGTTGTTGGCATTCTTTTTAAAAGAAACTCGCTGCATGGAATATTAATTTGCCGGATCTAAAATAGGATACTTCACTTAACGTTTGAGGCCTTGTTCACACGGGCGTTAAATGTTTGGATAAACGAACGCGCTCTGAACGTCATAGACGTTTATGTTGCGTTTTGTAGTGGCGCTCGATTGACTTCTACACTGGTGTTCGTTTGGCTCTGTCTGACGCCAGCCTGCTGCCCTATTTGTAGTGTGTGTGTTAACCTGTGGAGGCAGTGTCGGGAACTGGACATGAAAGCTCTTGTCGTTTTATTTGAGGTGTCTCCTTTTAATATGGACCATTTTGCCATATTAAACATTAATCTTCTTGTTTTAAAAATTCTCCTAATATGGCGACGT
>JAODUD010000026.1:22911265-22924207 GCA_026784285.1 Stomatorhinus walkeri
ACCCCCCCCCCCCCCCCCCCCAATTTTATCCATGTCTGTAAAACCCTCGCATTTCAAAGCCCATGTGTCCCTTACCCTGCTACATTCCTATGAGATCCAGGCAGGAAATGTGCTCACGTCACTCACTGCACGTGCTCAGTCTGTGTGGCATGGGGGTGCTACGTTTTAATCTTTCATTCTGCAGTTATCTCCATTGCATCGTTGCCATGGTCCACAGTCCCGCGTGGTCAGGTCTATCCCCCAATTTGCAAATGCCCCCCTATTGCACAGGTTAAGCTCCGCCCTCCCCGGCTCCCAGGGGCCCGAAATGGGAAGGGCACAGATTGATACGGCATACCGAGACACACCCACTGCTGCGAGTCTGTATCCTTGCCAGCGATGAGCCAGGTCTAGAAAGGCAGTGTTCGTGTTTTCAGCGACCAGTGGGGGTTGGGGGGGGGGGAGGCGGTGCCGTGCGGAGGAACGGGTCTGCTTTCAGAGCATTTTTCAGCTTGACCCAATTTCTGTGCCTGGCCAGGCTTCAGCTGCCACTGCTGAGGGGAGATCCCAGCAGATTTCAAACCCCCTATCCCCCCCCTCCAAAAACACTGCAGCATCTCCTGACAGACAAGAACAGTGGCATCTTATCCCCCTGTGCATTCCACGCCCCCACATACACACACGCGCACACGCATACACATGCACACCCATCCTCAGTCAGGCACATACCCCACATCCGCAGTACAGTCCCCTTCTTTTCTCGCCCCTCCCCCCCAGTTCGTCTCTGAGCCGCTGTCTCAATCTCGCCTGCATCAGGCGGCTCGGAAAGTTATAAATTAAACATAAATGCAAATACGCCTCAACATTGTTCTTCCCTCCAGTTCAAACAGAGCTGAGCTTTTGGGGATTAAGTCAAGGACACTGAAGTTTATTGATGAGTGGCGTGGAAATGAGAGTCACTGGGTCACTGAGTCGCACCCAGGGAAGCACGTTCATTTGTCTGGGGTGCTGTGATGAGAGCGTTCAAGACCCAAGCTCGAACATCCCCATTAGAGCAAAGCCCAGATTTCAGCTACGTGAACCATACCTCGGCAAGGCTGCCATTGTTAAGCATTTAACTGTAATCACTTGGGTATTGCTTCCATATGTATTCTGATGAGTCACAATTAAAAAAAAAGAGAAAATAAAAGAATTTAGCTATAACTCAGAGCCCTTGGCAAGGTGTTTCCCCGTCACAGAGTCCAACTCGTCTTTCAAGTCCATCTGCTGTTAGTACTAGGCCGCTCAAATGAGGTACTTAAGGAGAACAATAATGACAAAACAGATATTTTGTTGGCTTTACTGCTGAGATAACGACCTGCGCTCTATCACGCGAGGCCACGTGCTCCTAGTTTCAATGAGGAATAATGGATATTATTCCTGGGCATCTTCACCTGCCTCACGTTTCCCTTTGAAGACCAGGAAATCAAAGGATCGCCGTATCTCCCGTGCCTTTGGGGTACGTCAGCTGGCCGACAGCGAACAGAAATCCAGTCGGCCATGCCGGCTTGGATTGCAGCCGTTGTTGTATTTATGCTCGTCCACTAGATTCATCTACAGAGGAAGTATCTGTCAACTGTTATTTCTGTTTTGTTTTTTCTTCCAACGTCTCACATTCTCTGCATCTGAAAGCCGCACATTTTCGTCGCTCGCCAACTGTGCCATTCTTCCTGGGGCAGCTCAGAAGGCGAGGCGTGTGCATGTGAATTATGTTTGAAATAAATATCAGATTTATCACTATATTTTTGGGAATGGTTTGTTATTCTGAATTTGTTCGACGGAGGCCCACAGGAGAATGAACCATGTTTATGTAAAATATTTCTGACACAAAGTACCTCTTCTGTGGCACCTGCTGAGAGGAGAGACAGACGACTTAGCGTGCGGCCGCTAAACTGGCTTTCCTCTGAGGATTCCTGCTGCAGCGCAGGGGCCTTGGGCTCTGTTGTCTCTCCTCGGGCGCGTCAAGCAGATCCCAGATCTGAGAGGGAGGGGTGTAGGCACTCGCTTCCCTGTCAGTCACTGCACACAGCCTGGAATCCCTGGTCCACTTGGCAATGTAGAAGAATTATGAAAACAAAACACATCAACCCAGTCTCCAGTCATGAAAGATATGATTAAAACAGATTTTCAGAACTTCTCGGATTGACAGAATTTGGCATATGATGATTTCCAAAAGAAATATCTGAGTTGCATGTAATTCAGGCTGTTAAATTCTGTACATTATATTTGTGCAAACATGGTGTTGTGTTATTAATCTGTAAGTAAATATGAGCATTTTTATCTGCGATTGTACTCTGTACAAAACATTATTTTTAAAATATTGTTTTGTCGCATACCAAAAGACAGCACTAATATTTTACACAATATAAATTATAATTTGCTGCATTTTGCCTGCAAGAGAACACCTGTTTTTGTTCTGTGTAATTCACACTTTGTCCACCAGGTGTCCTCTTCCACCCCCCTGATCTTAATGACAGCTGACAACCAAGAAGTGTAGAAATTTTCGCTCTCAGCATTTGTCAACTGCATTTTCTTGAAGTTTCTTGACGTCTTTTCCTCATACTTTAGTTCAATCCCAATCCCTTATATTTTCTCACAACACATTTTCAATTAATAAACATCGAACGATGTCAATTTTAACTTCAGATATTTTCAATTCACAATCATACATTGCGCCACCTAGAACTTTCGGTGACCTTGTTCTCTTTTTCCGGATTTCTTTGGTATACCCACCTAATCGACTGATGTCTGAACAGATATAAACATGGTAAGAAATTATTCATGTAAACTATAGATACAAAAAGACCTTTCACATGTCAACAATTATAACATCGTATCGGTGTCAGTAATTCACACATATGGCCTATCTCGGGTCGATTTTTATTGGTTGCCCCCTAGTGCTGATCAAATTTTACGTCAACTATGATTTGCAGATTATCTCGTCTGTGCAAGGAAACCTTAAAGCTGTTCAGATGGAGCTTTTGCGCGCAATTGTAGCAAAATCCAGTATATCAGAATAATGCAACTGTGCGCTACATTTGTCGTTTTCACTGGACATCGTAGGGTACTAAAGGTAAAAAAAAATACAAGAACAAAAGAAATGTTTTACGAAGAAATGAATGACGTCACTAATGCGCTTTGCCTCTTCCTTGCAGTATTTTTGTAGTTAACTTATTAAGTAAAATGAAAGTCGAAATTAAACTCATGTTGGAGCCTGGCATGCATCTTACAAGCCGGCAGAACAAACCAGGGAGGGGTAATATTAATTTGCCGTTTTTTTCCCTGCAATGTGTCTCTTTAAGTGGGAGTTCTGAGCGCAAACAGAGGGGCGTGGGCGGAACGGCGAATAGGCAGCAAACGGAGAATGTGCCTTTAACTGGGAAAGCTGCTGATTAAATAGGGACCGCGGCGGACGTTCATTGCCATTCCGCCACCCTGTACCCGTTCGGAAAAAAAAACAAGAAATGCCCACAGACAAATTCCTCTCGGCTGGAGAACTATAGATTACTGAGGTTACTAGGTACTTATTTTGTGCAGCTAGCTACATATTAGGCGAATATCCTGTGATTGCGTGTGAATCTGTCTGACTCGCAGAGCAACAGAAAACTGGACTGAGCCTTGGGGGACGGCAAAAACGAAATCCCGATGTAGATTCCCGGACTACACTTTTAATGGAAGAATCGGATGATACCCATTTTACATATTAACCAAAATATTGCCCATGATTCATTAAAGGCCATCGACCACGAAAATTTACACGCCGATATAAAATATGTTCTACATTCCTATTAGCATTGATCGTGCTTTAAGCGACTGCTGAATTAATTTATTCACAGACTTGTCGATGTGTGTCTCAAGGAAGCCCATCTGACACCGACCGGTACTAATGACATTTCAAGTATGAATGCAGAATAGATCATCACTTTGCAAAAGATTCATTTTAAAAATAAAAACTGCTACTCTCCCTGTCTGATTATAGGGTAGCATCTACCCAGACGTGCTGCGTGTGTCTAAGGATCATTCAGGTTAGGGCCACGTGGCTGGCCGAGACTCAAAATTATGATTCTCGCAACATTGACTTTTAACGGGGCTCTACGTGCTACGGCTCCAGTACTGGCTGATCCGCACCGATACTCCGGTCCGCGTTTTCCGTCAGCAGCGCAGGAGAAGCGGATAATAGCTTTTGGAGCTCCGTCTCTCGCATGCCATGCTCGGCCAGAGAGGCTCCGGGAGACATGCATTTACCAATATCCGGGTTAGAGAGGAAAGGGGGAAAAAAGTTTCATTTAAACCTGGAGTAAAACTTTCAATATGAAATCAAATTAACGCTATCACGGCCGTCGTTGTCGGCGGAGGTTCTCCACCTCGGACTGCAGTCGGTAGCCTGTTTAATGGTTACGGCGGATCGGTTTATTTCTTTATAGGTGTTTTACTCGTTCTGTGTTTTTCCCCGTCGTTCTCAGTTTTGTCTGTTTTCTGAGGTTAGCTGGTGGGCTTATGGTACTACCCTGAAATGTTGAAGCGATAATGGCCGCGCAAGTGGCATCGGCTCCGGCAACGACCAGTAATAAAAAAACAAATTTATCGAGTACTTTGAGTCAAGATTTAAACTCCGGGAAGCCCGTAGGAGGAACGGCACAGGGATCCGGAGCCATGCTTGGAGCAGGAGATGGAACTCACGCTATGAATAATGTAGATCACCATCACCATAATGAACTGAACATGGCCAACGCGACTTGCGCCTCTTCTGCCGGCGGCAACTCCGATACCCGAGAGAAAGAGGATGGAAACAGCCCCTCATCCGCACCGTCCTCGAATCCGACCGCCATGGAGACGGGTTTGATATCGAATCATAAACTGAAAATTGTCGGTGGCGGAGATCCTCCTCCTCCGTCTCACCATCACACGCCGCCGCAGCAGCAACAATTTAATCAATTTCAGCAGCAGCACCAGCGCCAGATACAAAGTAACAACATCAACAACAACGGCGGCGGCGGCAGCCTGGCGCCGGCTCAGGGGGACGCTGACAGTCGGCAACATGGTGGTAATGAGACCGTTTTGGGAAACCAGGTCGAGCAGCAGATGCTGAATAAAAGTGAGGAGGACCATCCGTTCAAAGCGGGGGACCAGATGGGCAGCAGGTACGAGCACGACAGCCTTGGAGCAACGAGCGGCAGCAACAGCATAAGCAATCCGCCTCAGAGTGCCAGGGGGAACGGCACTGTTTCGGAGTTTAATCATTATTACGGCAATGCTAGAGTAGGGCCCTGCTTTGATCAACATGGCGGACAACAAAGCCCCGGGTTGGGGATAATGCATTCGTCGGTCCCCAGCAGCATGGATCCGGCGCAAAACTCCCACGACGGCTACCACAACAACCAGTACAACCACTATGCCAGCTATCGAGCGGGCTACGGCGGCGGAGGCTATGGTATGATGAGCTCCTCCAGACAGGGCAACAACATGCTGATGGGCCCGGGTAGCGGCGCTGCTGCCGCTGCCGGCCACGGTAAGGCTTCCATGGCCCCTGCTTCTGGCAGCAACGTCGGGGGCTTCCAGAGGTTCCCCGGGCAGAATCAGCACCCCTCCGGCGCCACCCCGACTCTCAACCAGCTCTTGACTTCCCCCAGTCCCATGATGCGCGGCTATGGCAGCGGCTATCAGGACTACGGCAGCCCCACGACGCAGCAGCAGTCGGGCATGGGGCTGAGCAAAGACATGGGCTCCCAGTACGGGTCCACAGCGCACGGCTGGGGGGGACAACAAAGAAATCACCCCGCCATGAGTCCGGGAAGCAGCGGGCAAGGCATCAGCAGACCCCAAGTGAGTAACTCCGGCCCAAGTTGACGGTTACTAAAATGTATTTTTAGCCACCGGATAGGCGAAGGTAGTTAGCGGGGAAGCTATAGCTCCGCTGAAGGTCCCTGTCCGAGCGTGTGTCCGCGCACCGGACCTAACTTCTCTGGAGTTTGGGCTAAATGATGATTTTGGTTGAAAATAAGGGCCAGCTAGTTTTATTTTTAGGTCACGCTGCTCTTTTTTCTTTGAGTGTCGTTTCTGTCGAAGGTGAAGTTGCTAACTACGGGACTTCGAGTTGTGCTCAAGGTGACTCGCAGAGTGGAAGAGGAGAAGCCCGACATGCCGCGTAATTATGCCAATATGTCTCCAGTTTTGCTAGTTCCGGCCGATTCGGACTCCTCTGCCTTCGTGTCCCTTATTAATGTCCGTCCTCTCGGCTATGGAACATTCTCGCGTCTCGACGGCAGTGAACTACAGCTGGGGCGGTAAAACGCGACGTAATGAATATTCATTACGTCTCGTTTCTACCGTCTCCTTTTAAAATGTTTATTTGTTGGAACTGTACCGAAAGGTGCTCGTTTGTACTTTTAAAAACGCGCATGAAAAGTGTTTTTCAGAACGGCTGGAGGCTCGCTTCACTGTCGACGTGATTGTGGACACGTTTTGGCCGGGGCGTGTGGTTAATTCATCACTTATGTGCGCTGGGTAGATTCGAAATATTTTAATAGATCTTGTGTTCGGAGACTCGGACCCTGACGGTACGTGGTACCGATAGCCGGTACCTTTACGGCTAGGTGAGGCTTGGGAGCTGGAGCGCTGCGCGCCGAAGGCGTGCCGGCTTTGCCTCCCGACTGCTTAAGCTGGGAAAGTGACTCGATCCCCTTCGCGAGGGTTTGGAATTTGAATTGTGGAGGTAAAGCGGCCGTAACCGTCTCCAGACAGCTGCCTCCTAGATGACATGTTACCCGCTACCTGATTGGCTCTCCCTCTCCCCGCCGGGCGACTTAACTCGACTGACGTAAATAGACGCCGCTCGTCCGCGAGCTCGGAGGGTGAGATTGATCTCGCTCCTGATTGACTGGCGCTCGCTTGCCCCGTGCACTAGTCGGTTTTTGTTTAGGCATCTTTATCATAATTTTGGAGCTGTTCCCCAAAACATTGTATGAAAACGCATGAATATATCAGGTTCTAGAGCTGTTCTTCAAACGTTATTATTATTAACCTGAGTACGTATTATTAATGTAAGTTTTTTTGCAATTAAGGCAGTGTCGGTATAATAATGGTGATAAAACAAAAACTAGCAGTATTTGACTAACAAACTATCTGATCGACCACAGTGATTGCTCTGTGTGTATGTGCAGGGGGGCACTAATTATGTAGTAATTTAACCAACGTAGGGTCTCCACAGAAATAATTTTGGATTGATTGCAGCTGTTTAACCCGACTCATGTTGCTTCCAACAGTGCTAATATAAAAAAAAAATAAATAAAAAAAAATGTTTTCTTTAATTTGTTTTTAAATTTCCTCTGAGTTGGCACTCAAAATATAAACACAACTACTGGGTTGGTGCTGGTTTATTGTTATTTTTCATTAATAAAGACAAATGGCTTTGGTTTGATTTCACTGATTAATACAGTGCAATGAAAGTGTTTTGCTGAAGGAAACGTACTATGAAGACTGTTATTGCCAACAAGCTTTCTCTTTGCATCAAGGACTGAAATGAGACTTTGTAACGATTGTGTGGTTGGAGTACGTGTATGAATGTGTGAGATCTCCCATTAAAAATTAATACAGCCAGTTTGTGTCTTCTTTTTGATTATGGAGTTTGAGGTTAAAAACTCATTTTAAGGCATTGAACATATTAGCTTTGGTATTTGTGGTTTGGTTAACTTGCAGTTAATTTTACACAAATATTTTCTCTCTTGTAAGAAGTGCAGACTTGATCCATGTAATGGTCCTGGATTTAGAAGTATATCCATTTTGGATATTGGTTGTCTGTTTTTGGAGGAGAAATGTATTAAAAAAGAGTGTAAGTGTCAGCTGACTTATATTCAGTCCAAACTTGATAAGCCGTTTTTATATGTACAGTCTTAATTTGTTTGATTCAGATAATTCAGACTAGTTAGAAAGATAAATTCACTCATCTTATTGGTGTCTTAGAGTTATTCTGGAGATGCACTGAAGATTCTCGATGGAAATTAATTTAGGTGTGTGTGTGAATAGAGGATGGTCATGTGAGCAGTCTATCATTTCCAACGCCATTCCTTAACTTTATCTCCCCGTAGACAGTAAATGCAAATAACAGGCCTCGCTTACAAAAGTTACTATCATGGTTTACTGCAGACTGCTGTTTGTAGAAAAAATAGCATGCTCAGCTGTAATAATAGCTGAAAATCAAAAATTTTAATGTCAAAACATTGATGTCATCTACTGCGTTACACATGCAGTGTGGTAAGCGACATTGACCTTGGGTGGAACGACAGTGAAGGGGACTTGTGTGGTGTTTACCATTCATGAAAAGCAGTGAGCATTTCCAAGCCATCATATGAGACACTCAGTATTTTATGATCTACTTTATCTTGATCTACAGTATCTACCTGGATTAACTTCATCGGTCTTAGTGTCTTAAGGAGAAACCCCTTTCTGCTGAAATGTTTGGTTATTTGCGGAACTGGTGAGTGAATTTTATTGCCTCACCAACCAGTTAAGATCTGTGTAAATATTCCGTTGACTTGCTGTTGGATGGCTTCAGTGGAGTCTCTTTCTCTCTCTATTCCAGCATGGAGATCATGTGCCGCGGCCAGGTCTGCTCCCTCATGTCAAAATAGTAGCCTCCATTCCTTTTGGTTATGGTCGGCTGTTTGCGAAGATGTTGAGTGCTGCAAACATAATTTTAGTACTTGGGGTCAGAGGGAGGGTGACGCCTTAATACCAATCAGCATTTATCATTTAAATGTTTGTCACCTGACCCCTTTGAGTGATGATCCTGGTTGGTTAAGTTTCATTTACTCCTGTGTTGCTTAGTAGCAACCCGGTAAATAAAAAAAGAGTACGCTATGTTGTTATTGATGAATGTGGCCAGAGATCTTCCTCATCATCTGGGATGAAATGCTCTGCATGGGAGTGTAAATGACAGCTGGGTTATCCCTGGATTGCCCGTGGTTTTGTTAAAATGTCAATTAATCCAAATTTGCCATAAAAATGGACCAATCGTGTTTGTGCGCTAGACATGTAATTAGCTTATTAATACGCTAATGGAGTGTTTTTCTTCTTTGATGTATAAAGAACAATTGGAGTCAAAGGTTACAACACAGATTGCTGGTTTGCAGTTGATAAAGCAGATTTTTTAAATGAGTGTGCGCATGTGTTTATGAAATGCAGACCCTCAAAGCAAAAGGTCTGCTTTTTTCTTTAATTTGGCATAAGGCGGATGGAGAATGACTGTGATGGTTTAATTCGACTTGACATGGAGGAGGTGCTGTTTATATCCATCCTGATTGTTATTGTGTAAAAGTAGTAATTTAGGTGCCTCTACAGGTTGATAAATGGTTAATTTCAAGGAACTCGGGGTCCATAGCATATGAGCAGATGTTTGCTCTTTGGTCGTAATGATTGTTGGTGGATGTGCTTCATCCGTAGGTGGACCCTGTGTGTTCTTTGCATTCTCTGTGCTTCCCAGAAGCTCTGCAGCACCCTGCTTTAGGCACAGTTTTGTTCGCCCAACCAAGGTGCCATAAGTCTACTGGCAGGGGGCTTAATGCCGAATGTGAGGTTGTGTGATTTCTCCTTAAAGTAAAATGTCTTAAGTGGGCAAAGTCTCACACATTGGGCCCGGATGCCCGCCTTGGTGACACAGTGCCTGATCCTTCAGATGTGTGACTCAGCAGTGCTCATTACAAAGAGCCAGAGAAGCGTTTGTGTTCCTTAGCAGGATGCTGGGAAGGGATGGGAATAAAGGGTTGTTTGAATGCAGCCCAAGCTGAAGCGCGTGCCTTTTTGGGAAGATTCGCTCAGCTGTGTCCTACAGCGTGCTGTAAAACCCTCGCTTTGTTTATAGCTGGGCTATTGATCCTGATATCTCTCTCTGTCTACCCCCCCTCCCCCCCACGCTTCTACCTTTCCCTCCCCTTATTGCCTCAGGCTATCTCATTTCTCCTTGGCGATCCTGCTTATTGGGCAGTCAGCCAGCGGGGTAAGCCCTTGGGTGGCCTTGCCTCTTTGACAGCAGAGACGTGACCTTCACATATGTAAATTAGCCATGTGCAGGCCTTTGAATGGAAGCATGGGCTCTGTGGGTGGGGGGGAGGGGAGGGGAGGGAGCAGGCAGGGATTCCCCTCTACATCCCTCTCTAGTTCTCCGATTGTCCCTGAGTGGAGTCCAGGATTTAAGATCAGTCATTGATCATTATTTTTCAGTTTTCTGTTGAATAGGTAAATGCAGCTATTTTATATTTGTTAAAATAAGTTTTGGTGTAGCCTGTGTGGATCTTCTACTGCTGTCACTTCAAGCTTAGCAAATGGCTCCTTTTGCTGGCGTCAAATGAAATCACTGACCAGCTTTTCCGTATGCAAGTCCGGTCGTGGTGAGTGTCCTTTAAGGCAGTGCGGTCTGCTGGCTGTTTGCAGCGCTGGTCATGGCTGTCTGCTGCTGTCAGGAGGCCTGTACACTTTGTGCCCCTTCGTGAGCATTCCCCCCACCCCCCCGCTGGACACAGTAACATCAGCCCCGTGTCACAGGGTGTCCCGATCACCGCTCCCCAGCTTGCGTTACCATAATCAATATATGGGCCAGTACAGACATATTCTGAACTTTTATCTGAAACTACAACCTTTTTCTGGAACCAGGGACTTTTGTCATGTTCATGCTCTGAGGAACTACATTTTTCCTAGTACTTACTCCAGACTAGGTACTTTTTTGTTCTAAAATGAATTACTGGGGAGGTGCTTACAGCAATAGCTTGCTGATTGGTTGACCATAAGCAGTGGCGCTATCTCACGTGGCAGTGAAGAAAAAGAGACGGAGCAAAAATTGAGCAGATGGAATTATTCTTGTTCCTCAATTACATTTAATGCATCGATTAATACGTTTTTTGCTCACGTCTCCATATTTCTGCATCGGGATAATCTTCAATTACCAGTGCCTGTGTGGAAACTTTAACCAGCACTTATTAGCGGGATAATCTTATCATTTTTTTACTCTGTGGAAAACAAAAGATCAGTCTGTTGGCTGGATTTAATAAAAATTATGACCATGTTTGATTGTGATCAATCCCCCCTCCCAGTAAGTAACAAAATAATTTGTCTTCCTTTGTTTTGGCACGCCGTGGTTTTGTATGAAAACTATGAAATAATATAAAGCTACAAACGTTTTGCGTCACCTATGCTGGTGCCCCCTGTCGTGCTGAGAGAGGAACGACGCACTACTTCACAGGTCAGACCCACGCCGGGGACGATGGCCATTACTGAGAACCGCGGCTGTTGGGCTCAGAGAGGCTCTTGGCCTTCAGCAGAGTGAGCTGTCCTTAAATGGCGGAAAAGGCAGATCAAGTATTGCAGAATAATTCAGAAAGGACGTGGCACGCCATGGACCAAGGCCGTGCTCTTATTTCAGCGTTGGTGATACCGACGTGGTCCGTTCTTCACAGAACCTGCCGCGAGCGAGTGGCCTTGTTTGTGCCGTTATCACGCGGCCGTTTCTGCCCGGTGCCCCCCCCCCCCCCGCCGCTTCTCGCTAAGCGCTTTTGCATATTAGCTCAGGCAAAACTATGGTCCTCACGCCTCAGAGGCCATTAGGCGTATCAGCCTGCCCCCGCCTCATTTCCTGAGTGTTATGATCTCTCCCCCCCCCCCCCCTGCTTTATGACCCCTCCCCTTTTGGATATTTAAATAAAACCGAGGACAGGTGTGGCAGTGAGGGTCATTTTTTTATTTTTTTTTTGTCTTTTCCCTTTTGGGTATTCGGGGAAGAGAAGGCGGCTTCTCTCGTCCTCCATCAGAGCGGTGAGAATGGGTTTCTTGCTCACGTCCCGCCGCCCTACCATCCGTCAGCGTGTCTCCCAAGCCGGTGAGGAGCGGCTCATAAAGGGAGAGGAACACAAATATGAAATAAAGAGCAGAGGTACAGCTTGGCCCCGGTGTGGGCCGCTAACATCAGCTGTGTACTGAGGGGTATCGAGGGGAGGGTTAGCAGCAGAAAAACAAAAGCGACATGGAGGTGCGGGCGGGGGGGAGCAGAGTCCCTGTGCGTTTTTCTCAAGAGCGTGTGACAAGGTCTTCGACGAGAGCTATGGTGGGAGGCCCATTACTGTCAGGCTAATCTCGAAATAATTAATTGTGAAGTCGACGGTTTTAAAGAGTATTGTAATTGAATCCTAAATTAGGCCTGGGAAAGAGGACACGTCCTGTTTCGCTATTAGCTCGCTCCCGTTCCGGCACGGCGGAAGCACGGCTGCCGGGGGCTGGGAGGGGGGCGCATATTAAACAGGCGTCCGTCTGATTTATCTTGCGCCGCCTGTTTGTGTTTTAGATTTGCCTTCTTTGAGTGTGAGCGGCGCGGCCGCGCACCACAGCCCTTTGGTTGTTTGTTGAAGGGCCGATTCTGTCAATATTGTGCTTTTGTTCTGCTGCCTTGTTAATGAGTCGTTTCAGGAGTTAACCTACAGCTTGTCATCGTGCCGCCTCATTCCCATGTGTGTGTATTTGTTCTCCGTCCACGTTCTCTGGTTAAAGGAGGCCTTTGAAGGTTCTGTTTGGAATTTGTTGTTGAGGCTCAGGTGCGTCGTTCCATCCAGCTGCAAAGGCCCATAGTACAAGCTTATGTAGCTCCCTGTCTCACCCCCCCCTCGCCCCTTGGAGTGTGTCATAGGGAGTGGACGGCTATAACATGGAGCCTTTCGCAGTATGCTTGAATTGGTGACACCCCCTCCCACTCTCCCTTTGGTTTTGATTATAAAGGCTTTGGTCTTAAAAGAAAAATAAGACAGAAATCGGTTTTTATTATTTTTATTTAAATGTTTTCTAGAGTTAGCAGGAATGGGAAGTGATGTCAGTGTTTGTTTGAGGGCAGGCTGTTTGTGCTCTCTGCTTGGTATCTGCTGGCTGTCATTGGCTGATTGCGGGGGGGGG
>JAODUD010000027.1:0-11273 GCA_026784285.1 Stomatorhinus walkeri
CCCCCCCCCCCCCAAGTCTGTCCAGGGAGAAGCATACACCCCCAGCCGCATGGGCATGGAGACTCAGAGCCACTCACAGCCTCTGACCCATTACCAAACCGGGGCTGAATAATTAAATCAATCCGCTATTTTTGGAAAGCGTGATATCCCCCCCCCGGGTGGTCCCACAAATTCACCCCGCAACGTCTCCGCGAATCACGGCCAACGTGGCCGAGAAAGGCGATACACGGGGGTGGGGGGACACTGTGCGGGGTGAGGGGGTTTAAATTAGCACATGCCACCATGCAACGCCATGTTAATTAAAGCAGGCTGCGGCGGTGCCAAGGGCTGGCAGGGTTAGGGTTAGCTGCTGCTGGCGCGGTGAACCTGGGCACAGCAAGACTGAAAGAAGCTTTCCCACCACGCACACACGCACGCACACGTTAAATAAGTGTGTGTGGAAGGTGGGCTGGTTCCGAATCCTTGATTTGTAACAGCGCTTCGAAACCAAGTCACCACTTTTAACCCAAGTCACCACTTTTCCAGAGGCCCTACTCTCAGGTGGGTGAGGCACAACGCAACCTGGGGCCCACGCAAGCCCAAAGGAAACCCAAGTATGTAATGAGACCACACCACCTCCAGCTCTGAGACCACACCCCCTCCAGCTCTGGGCCCACCCACCCAACCTGCCTGGCGAACAAAGACGAGAAACAGATCGCATGCCACCGTCACCGAGTTCTCAGACAGCGAAAACAAAGCAAAAACTCCAACAGCCGGGGAGCTTTTGTGGTTATCACCCCCCCCCCCCCCCCGCCATTCACAAAAGCCTCCCCATGCCTCGCCTGCTCCACTCCGCTCTGAAGACAAACAGACTTGCACAATTTCCCCCCAACAACCCGACTTTAATCCCCGGATCTCCAACCCAAGCCAGCGGCAGCCGGCCGGCCAGCAGAGCGTATCGGCGACAGAGACGACAAATTTTATCTGTGGCATCCCTAAGACTTTCCTAAAGTGTTCTGGGACACAAAGCAGCCGCTCTATCACCACCTTAGCAGATGTAGCTGCAGAATCAACACGGACAGGCGCGGCAAAAACAACCTACGCCATCCATGGACGTCGCCAACCTTTTGGGATGGGTGCAGGATTCACGGCATCCCCCCCAGGGCAATCAAGGCGGTGCATGTGGATGCCACCCAGGCCTCAGGAATGAGTTTCCTACCACGGTCTCCCAGTCAATAAAGTAGGGCTTGGAATTACCAATGACCGGTATCACGAAGTTGGAGAAAAACAAGTCTGAGAAATGAAGATTGTTTCTATACCAGATGGGGGCGCTCTTCAGTCCTCCACTCCTCATCTAACCCGGCCGTACCCACCCTGGAGGAGAAGAGCGCGCTGCGAGCGGCCCCCCCCCCCCCCCGGGGCAATTTTGCCAAACATTGACCTTGAAATGCCACGCCAGGGGAAGTGGGACTTCAAACCAGGGTGCAACACCACAAGCAGAATTAGACCCCTGCACACTACTGCCCCCTACAGGAGACACGCATCCACATCAGTTATTTGCACATGAAAAGCAAACCTTGCAGACTCCCCAGCTCCACACGCAGAGCAGTGCTAACAATGCAGAGACTGTGGGATCACATCCCAGGGTGCATGCATAAAATTGTAATCCCTCTGTTGTAAGTCACTTTGGGTAAATGAATAAAATGTAAAAATGCAGGTCACCGCTACCTCCCTCCCACCAAAAAAAATTCATCCCTTATTGACCAATGGAGCCACAAACCCAACCTCTTCAAGATGAGATTTGACCACAAAACACTACGAGGATTACCAGCAGGGGCTTTGCTGTGATGTCACCACCTCCCCATGCCTTAACTGCACCACCCTGAAGGGGGCGCCACACATCGTGGTTCAAGGTTACAGGATTGCACAGACAGCCTTTATTCACAGGCAGTCACGCAGCACCTTTGCTGGGATTTCCAGCGGGGATTTACTCACTTCCCCCTGCTGCCCGATGAAACACGTTCAGGGCCGTCGGCAAACGAACCTGTTTTTCTTATCCGCTCCGGCACTTTGGCACAAACGCTGCGACACGCATCTCAATAGACAATTCAAAGCCCTAAAGCCACTCAAGGTGAAGGAGAAAATTCCCAAAATTCCCAGAGAAGGAACCAGCCCTGATTTTCTTGTCACAAACTATCAGTTTACTGATAACGAGAGAGGTGGGAACAACCTGTATACTTGACATTTAATGGACATATCAGCCCAGAAAAGAACAGCGGGGGGAAAACGTAAACAAGACGGTATTAACTCACATTATTGTCCTTGTTTAAATATTTTGGGTCACGGAACGTGGGATGGAAAGAATAACGCAAAACTATGTGGTAACACCTGCTGATGCAAAAGTTTCACTTCCGCAGAGAGTGAATTTTCGCAGTACTCGGGCATTTTGCTCACTGGTAGACTATTAATAAGAGGAACTATCATTCGGGGTGGGGGGGCTCAGACAAACCAGGTTTATTTTATTTACATTGCCCATTTTTATTCAAAATGATTTCCCAGTTTATTGAAAAATTAAGGTCAAACGAATCACTCTAATAAGTCCAGGATTTTGAACCAGCAACCTTCTGCTCACATTACCCCCCCCCCATAGTAGCCGGGACACCAAAGGACTCACTGGAATTACAGGCAGACACCCCCGAGCTTCCGCTAATGAAACATTAAAAGGGATGCCAGTTTATCACACTTAATGAAATTTTTAAAAATTAATCACGCCTCTTCAGCCAGGCGGTCTCATCCTCACATGCTCCTGCGGTTGGCTCATCATGAGCGGCCGCACACTGAGCCTGTAGAGATGGGGGTAAAACGGAACCACCTCCAATCCCCCTGGGGGGGGGGGGGAGGTGCACAGTCTATGATTTACAGGGGCTGCAGAGAACAGGTTGTTAGAAAACGGCTTTCGGATAATGAATCAACTCTAACGGTTGCAGCTCGGCCAACTGCGGCAGGACTGCACTCCCAGAATGCAGCAATAAACAAACAGAAGACATCTAAATAAAAAAAATCTTAGTTTAGTCACTTTAACTTGCTTAAATGAATGAAATATCCAATATGGCAGGGGAGAGAGACGAAGACCAAGTGTTTTCCGCATGTAAAGGTAGAGAGGGAACAGACAGACAGAGACAGACAGGCAAATACATACATACATGAATAAAGATGGGGAAACGGGAAGGAAGCCACTCGTCACACTTCTGGCCCAAATGCAGTGCGGCGCAAGATGCCGCGGAAGCAGAAAGAGGCCATCCGTGCAGACCCACATGCTCAGACAGCAACGCATCACCAGCGAGCTCCCCAGGCTGTGACTCCATTAAACATTACTGCCCCCACCCCTAGAAAAAAAGCCATTCAAGGACAGGCATTTATTGTCGGGATGGGTAAACACCCCATTTGACTAAACGCCCCCCCCCCCTCCCCTGGACATCTGTGAGCAGCTCATTTCTGTGTCTCCGAAGCTCGTTGTTTATAAGCACTCAGGGGTGGGGAGTCTCTTTGTTACCAAACTCAAACGCGTGTTGGGTTTGGGACGGGTCACTTGCTCCATGTTTAGAGGCCCAGGCCGGAAGGACGTGTAATATTCCTGGCAGCAGTCGTGTTCCTCGCCCGCTTGCATTAAATGCAATCAATCAAATGAATGAATGAATGCGATTTTTAATCGAGCGCGAGTTGCACAATCCATCAGCATTCACATGTGCCACCCATGCCTCAAGCACCACTGGAATGAAAAGGGATTCTCACATTCTGTGGCAGTAAGTCGAAAGAACGCAACAGCACACAAGGCCAAAAGTTCACCAGCGGTGCTGGGTGGGCATGGAAAAGACCGGAGACCCAAATGGTGCTCAGCTGGCTCCTACAATCATGGCTTAAGATGAAAGCAAACCAAATGACAGCGAGGCCCTCAAGGCAAAAAACAAGGCCAATTAGATCCTGGACATTCCCAGCAAATAGCTTTACTTTACTCACACTGGGCAGTGAATCAAGCCACCGTTTTATTGAAGGAAACGTCTTTGTGGGTGGCGGAAAGGAAAAGACAAATTTGTTAAGCAACTTAATGAGTCGATTTGCAGAAGGACTCATCCCACCGATTCGGTGCTACCAGCTATGAGATGAGGCAATCCCAGGGAATGCGGGTACTTCTGGAGGTCTTCCTCATATTCTGGATGAGAGCATCCTTCCAGAACCTTCACGGAGCAGTACAAGGGCTGTCACGTCAAGGTGTACCAGAAAATAGAGTGCAAATGCTGGAGACTGTAATCCCCCAATACCATACTTTACAGGCCTGCAGGCAAACTGCACTAGGGATCATTCAAACAGGGTGAGTGTGCAATGGTCAAAAACCTTGTACTAGGTTCAGTTATCACAGTCGTGAGCTGGACCCTGATAAAACGCTTGCTTTAGGTGACATCGCCGAGATGCCGCCCAAATCCCCAGGGATATATATCCTGCC
Source organism: Stomatorhinus walkeri (assembly GCA_026784285.1). Lineage (NCBI taxonomy): Eukaryota > Metazoa > Chordata > Actinopteri > Osteoglossiformes > Mormyridae > Stomatorhinus > Stomatorhinus walkeri. The sequence goes on from JAODUD010000027.1 coordinate 4,481, forward strand.
TCCATAATCACATCGGTCCATCTCCAAGCTGGAAATAACTGGGACAGTTACAACAGCGTTGTTATTGAAGTTCTGGATGTTAACACTGCCCGATAATCATTTAGAGTTTCAGAAACTGTTCTGGATCTTCAGTTTACCAGCGGGTGCCTATTCAACACCCCCAAAGCCATAGCCACGTGATCCCGGGATTTCTTAGATGATTTCATGAGAAATCCAAGCAGGTGTGGAAGCCAAGGTATACACAAAGTTGATTAAAAATAACACTTTTCAGCAGCAACATGTTTGTTCATAGACGTCGTATATCATGTCTAGTGATCACGGCTTTACCCTATAAGTCTCAATGTAACGCCAGCCGACACGGTTCCTTACAGACTCTCCGTTTATATGTGCACCTGTGTCCGTGCACTTTATGCTCCTTTGCTGCACGCAAACCAATCTCCCATTGGCACCGACGAAGCATATCTGATCATATTAAAAAAAAACCGCCCGTACAACGATGCTGTCGAGTTTGCAGATGCAGAAAATCATTTCAGTAGAACATACAGCCATCCGCAAAGACTATCATAAGCATTTACGTCGGCTAAACGGACATATGAACCTTCTTTTGTCATTAAACACAACAGTCTTTTCGCTGTCGTCTCTGAAACGTCGCATTGTCACCACAAAGCGATAAAGGAGATGACATTCATGCTGAAGTTGGGTCTACTTAAGGCATCAGTTGGAATACAGATCCGACCGCATCAACTAATAACTTAATGCAAACACTTACGGACCGGACAAGATACTGGAAGTATTGTGCACATTTTTCAAGTTAGGTGACTTCTACGTGAGATATGAATGAAGCCAATGAAGCCGTCAGTGACAACTGAGAGCGAATATGTCAGACGGCCTCACCCTTTGCTAGACTTCCCATCCATAAAAGTTATTTTCATATCGGTAACAAGCACGTTTATCTTTCTCCGGGCTACTTATAAACCAGTATCATGCGATGTGTGGAATCAGCAGAAACAAGGTCGACCGCTGATAAAACGCCTCTGAAAGTACAGTACAAAAGCAGACATCGGTCCCCAAAAAGAAAAAAAAAGCACCGCAGTATGACACACTCCCCAAAAGGTTTCACTTTCTTATGCACCTTTTATACACGTTAATGCGAGCCTGAGGGATAAAACAACGTTTATGTGACAGGCCGCCGCATATTGGAGAAAGGCGATGTCAGCGGGAAAGCCATCCCGTGTCATACCTGGGCTTTTTCAGCTTATTCTCCTTCTTATTTAGGACCCCCGGTACGCAGTTGGTGAGCTCCGTCCAGTCTGCGTGCAAGCCGCAGCTCCAGCCCGTGGAGAAACGCGAAAACAGCCAGGTCTCTTTCCTGTTCGGCCGGTAGCATGTGCACTTTTTCTGCCCGGGTCTGCAATCGCAGGGCAGCTCCAGGCGCACGTTTTGCACCAGATGCCTGCCGAACGTGGTCCCCCCAGTCTTCTGGATGTGCAGGAAGACGATCACGTCGTCCCCTTTTATTTCGAAATCCACCGTGCGCTCCAGCTCTCTGATAGGAAAATAGTATTTCTTCACGTAATGTGGATCCGGAGTCGGAAAGATATCCGCGTCGTCCTCCAAAAGGTACCCGTGGGGAGAGCCGAAGTTCATCATCCCCGGAGCCACGTACTGGTACAGGATCAGCATGAAAAAGACGGATCCGACAACGATCAACAAAAATTTGCTGGTCCTCTCAACCATGTTCCTTCCACCGCCGTTCATGTGTGATCATTTCCCAGTTAAACAGACTTGTTGGGTCGCCGTAACGCTGCGATCAGTCCCGCTCTAGTCCGAGCACCGGGGTTTTAAAGTTAAGAGTTTGGATACATCGTAACTATCACGCCTCGGGCTTAAACTTCAGTAACCCTGGGCGATCAAACGGCTGCAGGTCCAAGCAGGTCCCATGCGGCGGCTCCCTGCTCGCTTAAGAAAACACGGAGTGTAATGTTTAAATCCCTCCCTAAATTACAATCATGGAGCTCTGAGCCCGTCATGCACAGCGACACCCACTTTTTTTCCTATACACACATTCCCCCTCTCCCTCTCTCCGCGGCGCGGTCTCACACTCATTCGCTCACACACACACAAAATATATAGTGAAACGCATTTTAATGCTTTGGTTGGAATCGACGCCTGCATTGATTCTGCGCTATTCGTTTTATACACATTTATTTAAAAAAAAACTAAGTCATTTCACAAATTACGTTTTGCTGGCCGACTTAGTGAACAATACCCGATAGTACAAAAACACACTATTTAGAAAATGGTATAGCAGCACAAATACGGTCGTGCAACCGATAATTGGGCTACTTATTCGTCCATCCATCCATCTTCCAACCGTTTATGGCAATTAGGTCCTGCACCTCAAACCATACTGGGTCAGTCTTTTAAAACAATAACCGGCCATAGCGAAATAGGCTACCCAGGGTTAAAAATGGAGAAATGCTACATGCTTATATTCAGGTACTGAGCTAACTAGTTCAGCATTTGGGGTATCTTCTGACAGAAATGCGACAAAACTGAGAAGTAGAAATACTGGAACGAAACTGAGCCGAAAACAAAGAATCGATGCCAGATAAGCCGGATAGGCTTGGTATGCGCAAGATGCAGTTTACCTTTCCGTGGCTAGGGGGCAGCATCGGGAAGTACCTGCGCTAATGGCAAAACAGATTGGTGTACATCGCAAGATCTTCGCCCTTGTTAAAGGGCAAATTCAGCTTTAGTTAATTATTTCCGAACGTATAAGATGATATTTAACCTAGATAAATATTATGCACCAGCTACGCCGGGTTTCAACCAAATAACATTTCTCCCCCAAGAAAAGAGACCTGAAATTTGTGTTAACAACAAACTGAACTTAGACGCTTTTATTGATATTTTTCTGGTTATCCCTGGCACGTCTATTGGCATTGCGGATGAACTATCAGTACTGATGAGGATGTATAAAAAACTGTCAATATTAACCGCAAATATTTGAGCATTGACGAATAACCAAAACATGTGTTTAATACCACCCGAGACCGCCACGGCAATACGAGACACAGCATAAAGATATTTAAGAGTGACAACCGCAAAGTACCGAGAACATTTAAACTAGCAGGTGTTAAGGCAGCGGCCAGACGCGTTAATTAAATGAAAAGCATCTGACTTAGGTCCAGATCCCTTTTAGGAGAGCCTCGCATTTGCACTGTGGCGGACGTTTTCTGCAATCAAATGCCATAAAGACACAGGTATCAGTCAAATGATCGCGGTGCGCGGACGGGCGCTTAATGAATTATATAATCTTAATTAACTTGAAGACTTGAACTTCAGATACTCGTAGATATTTGAAAAATATATATAATTACAAGGCATCGCCCTTAAAGTGTCAAAATGATTTATTTAACCGTCATTTAATAAAATGCAAGTTTGCTGTTAGGGGCCCTGGTGCGGTTCCTTGCCGCATGGCCCGCTGAGGTCAATAAGCGCCGAAAAAGGCATTTTTAGCAGCAAACTAACAACCAGAAGCGTTGACGTCAAAGGCCGTTAAACAGTCGCTGGAGCCTCGTGAGCTGAAACCTTCATTTGCGCAAAGCGCAATATATACAGAACAAATACAAACATCCGTAAACCACCTTCAGTTAAAAAAATAAAATATTACGATGACCAAATAAAAACGTCTATAAACTGAAATCTTACACATACTCTATGAAGATGTCATATTCCTTAACTGTACCGCACAGCACATTCAGCGTTATGTAGTAAACTTGTATAATAAATTACACGTTTGATTTCGTTTGGACCAACTTGGTGATTATTCCATAGCGCTGTGTATGTGGAGTTTGGATGTTCGGATGTGTTTGGTTCCACAGTCCAAAACACGCAGTTCCGGTAAACGGTCTCTAAATCCCCCAAACTGTGTGGGCTTGCTTTTTGATTGACAGGCGTCCCCTCCAGGGTGTCCCTGCCTTGTTCCCTATGCTTCCAGGGACACATTTTTGGCTCACAGTGACCTCACACTATATAAACAGTTTTAGAAAACAGATTAATCAGTAGATCTTTGCTTTTGGTAGCTTCAGCTCAGGTGACGTTGAATGTCATCTCTGTTTACGATATATAAGATATACAGCGGTACCTCGGTTCTCGAACTCAGCAGAACTCGAATTTCTTGAAAGTCGAACCAACTAGTTTGACCTAGAACTCGATCTGAAAAGTCGAACCGTGAACGCTGACCTAATATAAAGTGAACGCGCCAGGAAATGTCGGGTGAGAGGTCGCAATGCATCTAACCGTAATGCATTGCGTCATGATCAGAATGGATTGCTTTAAGCCAGCGCTGTAAGCAAGTCCAACGCACCCAATGACCGGACTGGGGAAACAAACTGAAACGCCGACTTAATATAGAGGACTAATGACAACAACCAGAAACAGCTGATCTCATGGGGATCCCACACGAGGTCAACGAGAGGGCTTGGCACACGGAAGGAGCGGACGATGGGGGCAGGACCGGGATAATGTTGGGATAAGATCTTTATTGTCTTGGAAGCCATTAAGAGTAAAATGCTCTTCTTGTTTTATTCTGCTCATTTTGTGTTTAAATGCTAAAAATAGTTTGTGTTTTGTGTTTAAATGCTAAATATTTAGGTGTAATTTTGGGGGGGCTGGGAACCAATGAATTGGTTTCCCATTATTTCTTATGGGAAATATTCAATGAGAACTCAAACTTTTTAGGATTCGATCCGGAGTCCGGAACGGATTAAGTTCGAGAACCGAGGTACCACTGTATATCTAGAACTGAGTTAATATCAACAGGAGTACTCAGGAGTGCTAGGCTGTAAATAATTACTCAAACCGAGACTAACTTGAAAGAAAAAAAAACAGCAAGCCAGAATTTTATAGGATGAAACCTGGGCTTCATGTTTAAGGTCCAGGAAGCGAGAAGAACACGATAGTATGTGAGGTACCTTTGCTGCTTGATTTTAATTTCCTGTTTCCTGTGGCCTGGGTACTTAATTTCAGTAGAGATGAGGGATGTCCGTCCACCTTCCCTAACCAATCATCCAGCACAGGGACACGGTGAATCTGGAGCCAAACACGGAAGGTACAGCGCCCCCAAAGGGTATTCCAGTGCATTGCAGGGCACAAACTTTCACACCATAATGTATGTGTGGTAGAAGTAAAAAAAAAAACATAATCTGTAATAATGTATAAAGTTTGAAGCAAGACGATAGCAATCGTTAACAGGGTACATATGACCCCAAATTCGGGCTCATGCAGGCTTCAGTCATATCCGTGTGATTGTGTCAAAGGAGAGCAAGATCGCATGTGCAGAAAATTCCCAAGCACCTCTACTCCTACTCTAAAGGGCAAATAAATCATAATTTCATTTAATTTTATTTCATCCTGTTATTTTTAGGAAATGTGCCATGCGTTTGCGGCATGTACGTTACTCTACATTACCAGTAAGAATTTATAGCATTTTATTAATAGTTATCGCGTCATTGCCTGAACGTTTGTGAAACGTTTGTGAGTTCATTGAAAGTAAATTTAATTTAATGTCAGCAAGATAGACATAGAGTTTTCCCAGCGTGATTAACAAAACCGGCAGGGCTATTTAGAGTTTTGTTTTTTGTCTTTCAGGGGAAAATGAGACCTCGACCCCTTTTAGCAAATTAACAATTATTATTATGACGCAGTAATCGTGGACTAAAACTATGTATAAAAACAATGTCTACGCGGCGGATTTGTGAAATACAGGGTTGACTGGGGAAGGCGGCGAGAGTGGACGAGTCTGTATATGTGAAACGGCCGTGGCAGGAACTGGACGGCAGGACTCTGTTTACAAAACAGCTGCCCCGCTTTGGGTCATCTTCCTGCAGCCTTTTCGGCTCCCAGGGTGGCGGCTTAGCGGCGGAAAAATAGATACAATCTTCTCCGCAGGAATTAAAATCCAACCTGCTCTTCTCGATTTAACCATTAAAGCTTTTTAGGTGAATGACTGCGTTTCCATGGAAAACATCTCTGTTGAAATGTTCTCACAACCAGAACTCATTAAGTTCGTTTGTTTTTTCCTCCCGGGACAAGTCACACTTGTGTCATATTTTGAGATTCGTGTAATTATGCGTATTTGTAATAGTAATAGACCACAGATGCAGACCAGTCAGCTGGAGCATAAGCGTCTGCCTGTCCTGTGACGCCGAGCAGAAATGTCACACGCAGGCTGGAGCAAGTGACGGGTTGTCGAGGGGGGGGGCTCAAGAACGGCTCTCATTGGCCGCTTCCGGAACGCAGAGACCCCCCGAGCGCAAGACTGCGGCACAAACACACGCAGACGCTTTTATGACAGACGGATGTGGGTCTGTGGCTGCGTGGCGATCTGACGGCTCTTACCTTTGTGTTGCCAGTGAAACTGGACGAAGTATTACAGCCCGAGGGCTCATCCTTGCAGCAGAGGCTGGACCAGTTTGTGTTCAGCTTCAGGGTAGCTAATGTGTATTCCTGCAATGAAATGACGTTTTGTGTGCCATTTGTATAGGTACAGGTACATCGGAATTGCTTATTTTTGCATATCCCATCTTGCTCTCTTATACTCATATACAGTTGTAGTTAAAGTTTGGGGTCTGAGTGCAGTGTCAGACCACTTATCTGGTGTCCCTGGAGCAACTGGGTGGGCATAACCCCCCTCTGCCGTATGCCTTGTGTATACAGCGGGGAAAATAAGTATTGAACACGTCAACATTTTTATCAGTAAGGGGATTTCTAAGTGGGCTATTGACAC
>JAODUD010000027.1:17697-33720 GCA_026784285.1 Stomatorhinus walkeri
ACAGCAACAGCTGGAGCAGCTGAGGACGGGGGGGGGGGGGGTTGGAGGGGGTCACCGGGGGTGTCACTGGGACTCTTTTCCACACAACTGATCCTGAGAGCAGGATTTAACAAATAAAAAAGCAGGTGACTGGGCATGTACAGCCCACGAAAGCCGGAAGGCTGTAAAATAGTAGATATACATATAGGTGGGGCACCCCCCTAAAAGCTGCCAATGGATTATCCCACAAGGTAATTCCACAAAGGGAAAAGCCTATGTTTTAGATTTGTGGAGAGATGCAGCTTCTAGTCAGTGAGTGTTCAATCTGACTGGTTTGTTCATCTGTCTGTCAAATTTTTTTTGGGTTCTTGTTGGCCAGGTCATTCTAGTTCGCCGTCGGAGACAGACCTCCGAGTAGAGACCGGACAAATCGGGCCCAGGCTCAGTATCAGCCACGGGGATCGGACTTAAGCTTCAGCCAGAAGCAGGCATCTCCAGATGGGCTGATTACTGAATTAGGTCCGAGGTCCACAGGTAGCTTCTGGTCTGTGTACCTTCAGGTTGTGTTTACAGGAAATGAAAAGGGCTCTGGAAGAGTGAGAGACACTATGGGGAGATGGGGGGCCCGTCTGACTGACAACCGGGGAAGCATTTGGTAGCCTAGGGTCCAGGGCAGACCTCATATGTGGCTTCGGTCGTCACAGGATTCAGACAAGAGCCTAACTGCAGCCACATCTTTCCAGCCGCGGGGCCAAACTGAGCCACACTCCCAGAATGCCCTGAGTGCCTTTGTGAAGATGCAATTTACGCTAATTGGTTTTATCGTCGACTCTCAGCTCGTACAGTTATATATGGGTGCTGGCAGAATAAGTCCACAACCCATTCATATATATTCATGCAGGGGTACTGGCACACTGTGCTGTGGATTAGTGTGCCTGGAAATGGAGAGATGAGAAAAACAGCAAACAAAAGCGAATGATGATGTAAAATTGTCTCGGTGGTATGTCAGGAGAAAGGCTTCATCAGCTGCAAATGAGTTTCTGTTCATGCAAACTCTGCAGTGTTTCCTAATCCGGTCCTCAGGGACCCATGGACAGTCCATGTTTTTGCTCCCACCCAGCCAAAAATGTGGACTGTCTTGGCAGGGAGCTCAGAGGGAGCAAAAATATGGACGCGCTGTGGGTCCCCGAGGACCGTATTGGGCCATACTGTCATAAAAGATTGTGGGTGTTATTAATATCAATATCGGGAATATTCACGCCGCTGTGAGCTGCAGTTACATGCGTCAAAAATATGCAAAACATGAATTTGTTTATACATATTTATTGATGGCCAGGATACCAAAATATTTTATTCTTATGTATTATAATTTTAAAAATGTAGTGCTTCAAATTGCTGTGATCCTGGAGTTTTCTGTCTTATCTGAGGTGAGGGTCCAAACAGATCCATAGGCGGGGGGCACTGGGGAGGGCTTTGACACCCACCACCAGGGGAGATGGCAGGAAGGACAGCAGCATCAACTGGCTGCTGTGCCAGAGGCTGTCCATCAATTGGGGTCCTGGAGGTCATCAGCCCACCCCCTGCTGTCCCCCCCCCAAACCATGCAGTCATGCAGTTGGTCCAGCCCGTGGTGCTCATTCCTTACCAGCGTTCAGCGAAAGATGTCGCCAGGCCATCCCTGAAATTTTAATTTAATACGTGGCCTTTGGAAAATGCCATGCGTGACATACATATTGATCACCAGCACTGAGCCGTAGGCAGAGCTTACTGCATCACCTTTCCATAGGATGCTGAAATCTCTGGGGGGGAGCAGGAAATAGCTTCTGGTCAGAGTCCGGCTCATTTCACTAACACACCACCCTGTTCAGTGGCCGCCTCATCTCATGTCAACATGCTGCCGTGCACTAAAAACCAGCCGGTTTAGTGATTGCTAGGTGAGTCTGTGGTTACTTGACTGTATACCTATATAAACTTGAATAGCTTAAAACCTTCGTGGTCTACATAATAGTCTGATATGATGGTCTACTTAAGACTTGAGGCTGTTGGTTAACATTTCTCTCTCCTCCCGTGGCTTCTCTAGTGCACTGAAAATGGCCGACTAGTGTGGATACGTGCTGGAGAAGAATACGGGTCTTCTTCATCTTTCCTTCTCTCATCTCTCTTTTGCTCTTTCCTGGTTTGCAGTGGGAGGGATTCTGTGAAAGTCAGTACCTCTCTCTACCATCTCACACGTGTAGAAATACTACACTTCTGGAATCATAATATCACGATACTCAACACATCAGTGCTCCTACAGGCCCAGAGTCCAGCTGGAATAAATGGTTGCAGGTTGAAGGGCCAGGAGGACCCATTGGAGAAGGGGTTAGACCTGAATCACTCCAGTGAAAAGGTCCTACACCAAAATCTCTTTGAACCGAAATATCTGTCAAATATGATTTGACATTAGTACAATAAAGCGTATGTTTCATATGTTAAGTTCAAAGCACCACAAAACATTATGGTTAACCAGCCTTGTCATGAGCTCACTTGTTACCCAGAAACTGCACAAAACAGATCTCCTTAATATAGGGCAGGAGGAAAATCACAGCGGCTCTGTGCCTTTAAGTGATGACTGTTTTGCGCTGTTGGTGGATCTCAGCGATAATGCCTTACCTGCGCACCTTTCGATTTTCACACTGCAGAATATCATCAGTATTACCATCAGCAAACAGCCCAGAGCACCTCCATTACTCTTCCTGTATGGGCTGTTAATCGTTTGGGGTTTGCGTATCTCCACAGAGCAGCATCCCCAAACACCTACCACCATAGGTAAGTAAGTACGTGGGATTTTCAGCTTTCTGGTGTCTCTGAGTCACCACAACAGAATTAGGCGAGCGGGAGTGACACCAAGCTCTCAGACGGTCCCAATAGGTCAGGGTGGATGAGGGCAGTGGAATGGTCTGGGCATCAGGTCCGCAGGAAGAGAGACCTACAGTCGGCAGAGACATTCAAAGCATCGGATGGCAAAACCAAGACCACAAGTCTCCACGAGGAATGTCCGTGACACGGGAATGTCGAGCTGTGTGGTTGGCGAGACTTCTGAAGCTAAAATCTTACCCAAAAACAAGCCTTTAAAAAGAACTGGCAGCAAAAATGAAGGGGCAGTTTCATCGAAAGTGGGGGAGGCCTGGGAATGGGGGAGCAGAGCCACAGGATGTGAAGGTTCAGGGACCCTTTTCAGGGTGGCTCACAAAAAAAAACTACAAAAAATGCCTTTTGGGCGGTCAAGGCAACTAACGAGCAACCACAGAACTTAATAAGGAGACTAGCCTGCCCCCCTCACTCTCTTTCACAATCTGTCTCTGGCCCAGACCCAGTAAACCCATATAAACAAATGCCAGACCAAATCCAACAGAACTAGACTCCGCCTCCTCATCCCTGGCCCACCCACACACACATAAGTAACATCACTGATGTACATGCCCTCTTTTGACTGTTCACTATTTTCAGGCGGGCGGCAGAAACCCCCGGTAACAAAAAAGATATTCTGCAGCGTGCGTCTGGCAGTTCACCCTATGACAGTCACTCCATATCGCTCGACAAACAGATTTATGAGTTTTGTTTAAAGAGGTCACTGGGGCTCAAACTCATGCTCCATGACACAACTAGAGGAGAGGTGACTCAGCACAAGAAAAGAATTACAAAGGAGGCATTGTCCAGTAGCACCTAGTGCCGACCTTGTCGTACAAGCAGAGGAGGATAAACAAAGGCCTACTGTAGGTCCGAATTTCTGTCCTTCACTCAACGTGAGATGATACTTCGTTTTTCATTTGCTCAAGTACCTCGGAATGCTTGCTTTTGCTTATCACATCTTGCTTTGAGATATAAACACATATATGAAGTTGAGAATGAAGCCTACAGTCTGAGCATATGCTCAACCATTCATTCAGCGCCCCTGGACCATTTCAGATGGGGGGGGGGGGGGGTTAAGGGCCTTTCTCAAAGGCCTAAAAGGAGATGTTACTATTGTGCCAAGGGTGGGATTCAAACTGGCGACCTTCTGATCACAGGCAGAGGCCGAACCCACTGAATGGGAGACGAGTGACCCTGACGCGAGTTAAATGGCAGGGACGTCTTCGATTCCGAGAGGAGAGGAGCCGCAGGGAAGGGGTACGGGAAGCTTTGGTAATGGGACCTCAGCTTACCTCGGAGTCGCTGATTAGCGGGGGGGGGGGCACATGCGGCCAGATCCGGACGATGATGTCACCGTCTTCGCAAAGTTGGAACCTGCCTGCTTGTTTCCAAAAGAGGATGGAAAACGTTCGACTAACAGCCGCTGTTGTTACTTTGCTACTTCTGCAGAAACAGCCGTGCTGGGTATTCTGGTGTCTGCTTAATGTGTAATAAATGAGGGGATTATAACATTTTTTTTCACAAATAGGGGGTTTTGTGAGCTCATATGTATAGATAAGCAATATGGAATAGCTGTGTGTGTATTCTAGAATGGCTGTGCAGTCAAGCATGAAGAACATCATTGGCTGAAATTAATCCCTGCTTTAACCAATCAGGGCTCAGAAATGTTTATATTTCAATTCGACAAATCACTTCCCTGAAGGCGAGGAATACTGAAAGTGCAGGCACAGGAATTGCTTGATGAGGTTTGGTAGGCTTACGTATGGTCGTTTAGCTGCTGAGCTGGGTGGAAGGCGGTGGTAGGAGTGTGTGGACGCATAGAAGACTGACGAAGATGTGAAGTCTAAGCACAGCCAGAAGAGCAGAGCTACATTCGGAGAGAGAGAGATCAAAGACGCCCCCTATTTGCATTAATTTCTAATGAGTCTTTCTGTTTAATCACGTTTTTTTGCAAAAAGAGTCTCGTCTGATTTACTTTGCCCATTCCCCTGACAATGAAAAAGGGAAACAGATTTACCTGATGCTGAAAAAAGAGTCGCATTGTGCAAGCCCAATCCATCATGATGATTCGCATAGTGAGATTTAAAATAAGGTGATACCATACTTAGTACCCACCTGGGGACCAACTTAGTACTCTTACTAAGTATTAATATAAAATTGTTTCTAGTAGATTTACTCACAGAATCACATGATCCTGAAATGGATCATTCGGAGATTGATGAATGGATCGTTTTAGAAATGATAGACGTTTTGTTTTGTTTTTTGTATTATGCTGTTCATGCAAATAAATTGTTTCATTTTAACAGGTAAGGTGAGATGTGTCTTTGTTTGAGATAAAATGACAGCCATCATCACACATGAGCTGCTGATTGACAGGCCGCTGTGAGGCCCGTTAACGTGGCTGGTTCTGCTGTTTTGGCCAGTTCCGGAGTATGGGAACATCTGCTAGTGGGAAACGTAGCTCCCGAGGAGGATTTAATTAAGCACTTAGCGAACACATCGAACCTCTTCCCTCGTTATCAAAGAGCTCACAGACTCAGCTTAAAATCCCAAGATATTCAGGTGCGCCGGCTGCTAGAACGTTCCGCTCAGAAAGGGGGGAAAAGAGCCGCCTTCAGCAAGTTGGCCCTAAACCCCGACACAGCTCTTCCAGGGACGGCGGAGCCACCCCAATTTACGCAGCGGCCCTTCTGCTGACGCTGGCTGCAGCGTCGCCTTCATTGTGGTGTTTACGAGTATTTTTTTTGTTCCCGACGTTGTTCCGAAGATGAGGTTGTGAGGTCGCTGTGAAATGGGGATCCGTTCACTTCACTTGCCTGTAAAATCAGCTTCTGTCTATCTCAGCCCAGAAGAAACACCCTAACGCTGATAGTCAATCCTACATGTGTGGCTCTTTCCAAAACTCAATTCCTATTTTGTTTCCTTGAGTGTTTCTCCTGCACTGAAACCAAAACAGCAGTCTACTTCCGTCCTCTAATATAATCCCCATCTTTTCCCCCATCCCTGTCTCATGTGATTCTGTTAGCGTTCTGCTTGCATTTTGAGACTTCTCTGACAGTTCTCCATGATTGTCGTATTGGGAACGTCTGGGAAGGTCCTCACCAAGGAAAAGGAGGTGGGGCTTTCAGTTGTCATGGGGGGGCTAAGCAATGCTGTGTACTCTAGTTACTGGTGCAAATAATTGTGATGGCATGGTGTCGGGTGGGGGGGGGGATGGTTGTTCCCTGTGCAGCATTGGTTTTTTGGCAGCAGCTCTTATCTCTGTCCAGGAATAAACACAAATGCGAAGGCTCAGCTGCAGAAGGGGTTATTGCCGCAGCTGAGCCAGCCTTCTTCATGAATGTCCTCACCTTCAACCTTCAGGGGCCAGCCAATCGGTAACCGAGCTTACTTATTACGGGTCATAAACTAACAGGTTAAACAACAGCTTTATCTTATCTAACCCAGAAGCCTTTCTGATGGCTTTGGGTGTGTCAGTGAGGGTCCCTTCAACTGAATCTGGGAGTGTCAGGTCTCGACAACTTCCATGGCAGTCCAGAGCTGATGTGACACGCTTAACGTGAACATCCACACGACATTAGCTATTCCGTGCAACCTCAGCTGTGACGTACATGGTCGGAAACATTCTGTGGTCTGCGACTCAAACGTTTATGGACCGTGAGCATGCAGATTTCAATATAAGATGCAGTTGATGGACTGACAACATTTTGAAATGTTTGGATGTTCCAGCATCACCAGCTGAACGTCATCTGGGGGTGACTTTGAAAACCATGCCGTATGTGTGAGCTTGCAAACGAGCAAGCTTTACTTCCCATTTGCGCAAGAACGTTGGATTGCTTCTCTATGCCAACCCCATCTTGCTCTCTATAGCTTACAAAGTTTGAGAATGGAAGGATGGATGGATGGATGGATGGATGGATAGATGCTGCATCTGTCATTCTCAGACTTTGTCCCAATGATTGTCTAACTGCATTTGGAGCAAGAAGTTGGACATCTAGGAAAACAGACAAGTGCTTGATGTCTGATGCAGACTGGATGTGTGGTGTGCTTCTGAGTGTGGAATTGTGGGAGTTGATACTAATACACTTCAAGCATGATCGATAACCAGAAAACATCTCAAAACCTTTTTGTCGTCTGTTTTTGTTTTTGTTTTTTGTTTTTTTTAACAGAAAATTCACATCAGTGCAGCCAGTTTAAGTTTGGAGCTGGAATCTTTCACTCTGAAGTACCACCGGCAAATGAATATCTCCTGGTCTGTTTCATGCCCCCTCCTGTGCCAATTCATAATCCATAAGCACATGATTTATGGGTGCATCCTGCGCCCCCGCTACAGCACACTCACGATTGGCCTGCAAGCCTCAGCAGATACTGGATTTACTGTTATCAATGTTCCCATTTTGATTGATGACTTTTGGTTTAATTATGTATTGAAATACATTTGGAGGGTAATTACTGACTGTCCGGATCACAGAACTGCTGATCGGAGCGGATTCTCTGAGGTCCTTTTTTCCTGCTTTTTATGGGACTCTAACCCTCTTCAGCGAGACAAACCTGCAGAGGGGTTATATGGGAAAACGACATAAAAACTCATGAGGTGACCGTATTGACTGAGATCGGCCAGTGGCAGAACTGCCAAACAGCAGCCTTCTGCTAGACGTACGTGGTGGTTGGTCTTTGTGCCTTCATAATACTCCACTTTAATTATGGTCTTATAACCAAAGCTCAGACCTTGCATAATTCCTAGGCTCACCCCCCCAGGCTTGAGCCTGGAACAACCCCCCCCCCCCCCCCCATTGTCCTCCTGAGACAGTGGACCTGCTAAGGCTGCAATTCACATGTGTTTCCATTCATTTTCTCACTGCAATGAATGTTTACAAGCTGCTCATTCGCTCTATACATATATGAAGCTCAGAGCAGTGGAAGCTCCCTAATTTGTGGTTAAGAGTGGCAGATAAGTTTAAGTAACTCCACCAATCATGAATTATAAAACAAGCTTCCTGTCCTTGCTTTTCTGTAACCAAGCTATTTAGTCACAGGCACAGTCCTGTATAATTTAAACTCTTTTAACTATAATTTCACCTCATCCAGGTTCTCATTACAGTCAGCTGGTGACAGAGTCCACATTTAAACCATAATCTGAGCTGGAAGACAAATTTCACATCCAGGGAAAGTGCAAACGGCAAACAGATCCTACTGAGTGTTCCTGGGGAAAAAACTCAGCACTGATCTAACACGTTCTTACATCATTCATAAGTCAGATTACTTAAAAATGAATCATCTCCCTTGGACTTAAAATAGAAGAGTCGGTCGTGTTTATTAAATCCTTTGCATATCGCACGCTGCGTATTCAACAAACACGAAATGCTGATTTCTGAACGTTGCAGAGGAATAAATCGAGCATTTAAATGTCAGGATGCCGGTTTCATGCGAATTGCAATTTTTTCCAAATGTGTGATGATAAATTTGGCTGTAAATATGCAGATGTGACTTTATAGCAGTTGCCCCGAATATCCTGACTGCCGTGGTCCTGCGCTTTGGAGGCTATAGATAGGCACTCCAGAGTTTGGGGAAAGTGTGACACAGGAGAGGGCCTGAGACCAGAGAACACCGATTACGACCTGGGCTGTGGAGTCCTGAGGAGGACTGGAGGAAATGCGAATGCGTCCGACTTGCAGCTGAGACGCTGCGGAGATGACTCACGGGCGTCTGAAGCTGCGTCTTCAGAGGAAGCGTAGGCTGGGGGGGGGGCAGCACTCACCATGTTTATAAATCCATTGCAGGCATGACATGCCGCTAACGTTGCCGCTAAGGGTTAGCTACTGTAGCAGTCTGAGCAGTGTGGGCCCGGAGGACTGTCATCCATCTTTGCAAACCACTGATTCCAAAATTTCAAGGGTGGGGGGATCTGGTAGACACATTTCCCCCCAACACATGGCAGAAACTACACCCTCACAAAGCCAGGAGGGCCCTGAAAGCAGCATTCATTGGCTGAGAAGACAATTAGCTAAACAACACGTCTTGCTGATTCTGTGTTTGTTTACCTGATTACGAGACGAATGGGATTCTGGAGCATTTAGGGACAATGAAATCTACAATTCAAATATTTTAAATGCCCAGAGGAGTAAGATCTCTGCAAATGAGACTATTTCTGTTCATTTCATTTACTGTAGTTGATTCTAACCAAAGATGCTAATGCTAGACTAATTCATTCCCATAAACCGCACAGATGCATTGGTATACAGTGAGATCCTAAGTACTGATCTGAAATTACTCATCTTGCTTATCACCAGATAGTGTCCTGCAAATCCAGATTTCGTTCTAAGCATCAGTATTTTGCAATAAGATAGCACCATTGCACATTTTGATGGACTTTAAACTGAAAACAACAAAGTTTTGTCATCAAAAGGCTGAAAATTGACGTCAGTCCCCCATATGAATTACACATAAAGCAAATTTCGTACTTCATTTACATACATGAATGCATTTGGTGTGAATCATGTCAGTTGCTGGGTAAGTGATGGGTCATAGGTTTGCCATCTGTTTACATTCCAACCTCTGCAAGTTTAAGGAGCTGGGACACAAACACACATCTCCACCTACAGAGCGTGTGCAGGAAGTGACATGTGCACACAGGCACCCAGCCCAGTGGGCGCGAGCTAATCTTCGTACCCCCTACCTCTAACTCCAAGCCCTCCCACACAGATAGCAGGCAGAGTTATGCTAAGATAAGGGGGCCTAAAATATAAGAAAAATAACAAAAAACATTTTTGCTGGGAACTTGGTGTCCCGTTCTTCTTCACGTGAAATGGGAAAATTAAGAAAAATGAGCTGAAAAGCAAATTTGGCATAAGGTTTTTGCAGTGGCTTCAGTAATAACATCAAAACTTAAGAGCGAGGCTTAATGTATTATTTTAGCAACATAAAATGTTCTGCAGAGTCATCTGATCTTAAATTTGCATTGTTCACACTTCCCTTTATTTATCAGACACTTCCAAAGAAACATAAACTTTTCAAGACTGGAGCAATAGGGTTAGGAGGTTTGCACAAGGACCCGATGGTGACATCACTCTGCCCACTGGTGGGATTCGGGCGAATGGCCATGTGATCATAATCACGGCGTCCAATCCTGCTGAGCCACATTTCGCCCCCAATCTATGCCAAAGAGTCCACGTCTCATGGTTTGGAAGTTCATGTGTCTGCCATGTGGACTGTGTGACGGAAGCCCCGGAAAATTAACCTGGCAGCTAGAAAGGCAAGAGGGGAGCGGGGCAGGACTTACCTTTTCAGGGGCCTTAGGCAGGTCTGTAGGCAGAAATGTATTTTGTGGGCAGGGCCTTATGCTGATCAGGCCATAGGCAGCTGTCCTGCATGGGAGCAGGAGAACCGTCCCACTGTCAAGCCTGAAAGGAGGGCATTGAGTGGCACTGTGAGAAAATGAAAAGCTATACCTTTAATCGGCCAAGATGTTGTGTCTGGGGAACATCTGGAGAATGAACAATGGGCAACAGGAACGGTTGCGGAATCTAAGACCTCGGGTGGGTTACAGTGAAAAGTGAGCACATTTCCATTAGGAACTCAGGAGGGCTTTATGTAATATATTATATTACATAAATCACTTCAGACTCGGAGCCCACTTGCTGTAGATATAAATATGCATTACTTAAAAATTACATGGGTCAAAGGATATTGATCTCAATGTAGATTATGTACGGATCCACATATAAAGACAAACGCTTTAAATATTTTGTTCTCTGCTAAGATTGGCGGTTCATTAAAATAGAAACTAACGTGATAAAAGGAAAAATCGCAAGCCGGTAGCCAAATGACGGCAGAAAATGCTTGCGTCGCCGCTTCCTCGAGTTTTGGACTGCATGACTGATGGAAAGCGGCGTGCACCTGAACCCGGTTCCAGCACACCCCAAACCGCTGGAGGAGATCTTTTACATCAATCCGTAAACATCATGTGTAATAATCTGATATAATTCTTCCATAGATATGTTTAAACAATTCTGCTGTTTAATGCAAACGCGATCCAGAATATTTGACTTGAGATATACAGCGGCTTGCCAAAGTATTGAACCCCCTTAAAATGATCAAATTGCCATGAATTACTAATGATACACATATTTTTCCTGCCGATGTTTTTATTGCAAACTCACAGTCACAGTAAAATTTCAAGTTATAATCAATTATTTGTCGGCAAATCCTTGTAATCATTTGAATTTAGGCAAATCTGATCATTTTAAGGGTTTTCAATACTTTAGAAAGCCACTGTATATATAAAAATGTGTCTCTGCAGTTGGCTTATGGTGTTATATTAAGCTTTCCTAAGGGACAGTCCATCGAAACACACCACAGAACCCTGTATGCAGTGACTCCACAGCACACAATGCAGGGATAGTTTGTTCTGTATCCTATTGAGCATAAACATATTTGTATAGCTTCATGTGGACTTTCAGCCTCTCCAGCAAGCTTTGCACGTAGTAAACCCCTGTGAGGGTCTCCATGGAGACCGCTTCCTGGTGTACCAGCTCAGTAATTGGCCAGAAGTGAGTGCGATTTTAATTACATCCTCCAGTTAAAACACGGCAGGTTTCCTGGCTGTGTAGCGCGGCCTCGCCCAGGTCCAAAATGTACCTGCTCACCCCTCCCCCCCACTTTCTGAGCACGCTTGACCTCAAGGGGGCAGTGTCTCCAGGGTGCCGTGTCACCCCTTATCTCCTCCTGCAGCTTGCACCCCCCCGCTACCCCACTGCTCCAGCTCTTTTTCTGACCCCCCCCCCCCACACACATTTCGGTCCCCTGTCACTCTCCCCGAATAGGAGCTCCCCCACCCTTTGTCTCTGGTGGGGCAGGGGGGGGGGCTTGGTAATCACACAGGATCGGCATGGCAACAGCGGACACAGTGACAGTGCCTCTTGTATGTGGACACACTGTGTGTGTTTCAGCTGCCCCACCCAGGCCAGCAATCCTCGCGCACCCCCCAGAATCATAACAGACGACCGCCTCGGACACCGTTTCCTGACGAGGTACTAGCTTAGCATTGTCTTGGATGGTGCTCCTCCCCAGTAGTGGAGAAATTTGCCAATGGGGGGGCGCCGGTGGTGCAGCTTGCCTAGAGCTCCACATGGACTTCCATCAGCACTGCCTCCTCCCCATCATCACATCCCCACCCACTATCATTCACCCTGAAAAACTGAGTTCTTGCCCCCACTATTCCACCTGACCACCCCCTCTGCAGGAGTCAGCGTTTTGCACCCCTGTCCAGTGAGTCATGGATGAGCGCCGACTGACACACCACTCTTCTCATCCCTCGTGGCGGCCATGTCCATCTCTCCGCGTCTCACACCCAGGGGATAGCTATCCTTTCTACTCCACCACTTGCAGTCCCTGCCGCTCCCCAGCTGAGTCATAGTCAGTGTTCAATAAATAGAAAGGACTAGAACATTCTAAGGTGTTCTTTTTACGAGGCGGCTTGATGATGTAAGGTGTGGGTGCATTTATTTCTGGCTCGGATTTCGACGCGACGATTCACCGGCCTCTTGAAGAGAGATGTCAACCCCCCCCCCCACCCCAAGCATCACAAACATAAAACTCAGGCCACTAAAACTACCTGCCAGTACAGGAGGGCAAACTGGAGTATGCGATCAATAAGAATGCCCCATCCGTCAGTACGGTCCACTGAAATCGGTCTGTGAAAAGCGAGCTTCTTTCTTGGCGAACTTCTTGCAAAACCGAAAGGAATGCACCAGTCGAGTGGATCTGGAAAGGATTTCCAGCCGTCCTCGACTACAAAGGACGCCCTGAAACCCGTCCTCCGCACGGCAGCGGAGACGAAGGTGATGGCGGCATGGCACGCCCACGCCGAACCCGCCGCTACCTCTGCTTCACAGCTGAACTGCATGTGTACACACATCCTTCCCCCAGAGTCCGGTGTTTGATATTCCTGCAAATCCGGCGGGCGGAAAGCAGCGCAAGAGATGAAACACCGTCCGGCATCACGACGCGGCCCCCAAACCACGGCCTGGAGGACCGCCAGCGATGCAAACAGACGTGCGTGTAAACAGCACCCGGCCTGAGGGACTCTTCAGATTGGGCTGCCGGGTCTCACTCACGGCCGTGTGTGAAGAATCCAAAAATATATCACATTTAAGCGAGAGGGGGATTCAAATATTTGCGTGGATCTGTAAACGGGGCCTTTAAAGAACAACTTTGCAGGAGTCTTTGTGTGCCTTTTAATCGACGTTATGCAAGGCTCCCTGACTTCAGAGGCCCACACTCTGCTGTACTCTTCTGTCCAAAATTAAAGCTTCACAATTCTGAACGGCAGAATCGGACCCCCGTACAGCTTGAGAGAACCAAAAAAATATCTCAGTATACGTCAGATGCCAGGTTGCTCGAAGGCCTGTGGAAATTTCCGGAACTGGCATTCCGATGTTCTGCCAGAGAAGAGGAAGAAAGCTCTCTTCAGAAAGAGATGCCAGTGAGTGGCAGATTTGGATGGGAGACACTGAAGCAGGGAGGAAGAGGGGTGTTGGATTATGAAAGGACCTTAAACGAACCCCTTCATCAAATCAAACATGTTTTTCCCTCCTGACAATGATGGGCCCAGCAAGTTTCATCACCACTAATCTTTACTGAAAGATCTGCGAAGACTAGCCTGTAAACACAAAGTTATGGGCTGATGTCACCGAAATGGAAGTCCATAATATGCAGCGTCCTGCCGGGACAGGGTGTTTGCAGGCCCCGCGCTGAATAGCGAGCGCAGAGTATAGCTAATAAATTAGGCCATACTGCCCCCTGTCCGCCCCCCCCCACTGAGAATACCAAGCGCTCCCAGGTCTTTTCTGGAAAGGCTTCCTAAGATAGCGGGTAAATTCCTTACTCCTAACTTAACCTGGGTGCCTCCGTTGCGGCAGCCAGTGTTTTAGGCAGCTCCAAGCGGAGGTGTCAATCGAGCTGTCAAA
Source organism: Stomatorhinus walkeri (assembly GCA_026784285.1). Taxonomy (NCBI): domain Eukaryota; kingdom Metazoa; phylum Chordata; class Actinopteri; order Osteoglossiformes; family Mormyridae; genus Stomatorhinus; species Stomatorhinus walkeri. The sequence goes on from JAODUD010000027.1 coordinate 31,536, forward strand.
TTAATTCTGACGAAAGTGTGGACATTACAGCGTGACGGCAAGAAATCGGCAACATACTGGTCGTACCGACTGGTTCATGGAGGGCTTGTGCGGCAAAATAGGAGACCGACACCATCGGTGACTCGCACATGAAACACATCATGACATGAACCAGAGAACCAAGGAGGCAGAGGGCATAAGATCCACAAATTGTGATTCTCATATTGAGAGGATGTCACTTCCTGCCTGTCATAAGCCCTGTGATGATGTCACTTCCTGTCTGTCATAAGCCCTGTGATGATGTCACTTCCTGTCTGGCCTCCTACCTACAGGTGCCCTTGCAGGGTAATGTTTCTGTATTTTTCCATTCTGAACCAAAGTGGAAGGAGCTTGGAGTGCTGCAGGTACATTTTGATGGCTCGTTCCTGGTGCCGGTGTATTCCATGCCCCTCAGAGGCTCCGCCCCCAGGCGTCTGAGGTTGCCTTTCTCGCCGTCCTCAGTGCAGCACCTCGCTTTAATCGCATTTAGAAGCATATTTGGCACAAACGTCGACGCCATGACTCTTTAATCCGCACCATCTGCTCGCTATGCAAATGAGCCCTGCGTGGGATTCGTCAGGCTTTAATCAGCGTGGATTCGGCCCTCGCCGGAGGATCACAGGCGCGAGAGTCCAGCCTTCGTTCTTCCGTGGGGGGGTGTGGAGCAGGCAGGGAGCGGTTGCGCTATCCGCAGGTTCTTCCTGTGTGGGATACTGGGATGAAGCCTGAATGGTTCGCTTCCCTTTGCCGTGACGTCTGCATGCACCGCAGGAGGTTTCCATACTGACGAAGACTCGGGGGGGGGGGGATTGGAGTTCATCCCCCACTCTGCTCTTGTCATGGCCTTCATATGCTTTGATACCAAAACTGACTCCTCTCACTTGAGGTAACTTATCCAGTGTTCCACCGTGTTCTGCCATGTTTCTTGACAGAAGTAATCAGACAGTATTGGATAATAAAAGAGCTCCACTCGCAGCAGATATGTCACACACAGAACATGTGCATGCTCTGACTCTCTGACACCATTTGTGGTGATTTTATTTGCTGCTCATTTTTTTGTAGCACTTTTGAGATTGTTTTTCAATGGAAAGTGCATTAAAAATAAAATGTATTATTATTATTATTATTACCGTTTGCATACTCCTTTTTACTCGTCCTGAGTTCCAGCCCCATAAACTATGAGAAAGACAGGTGTGGTCACATGGTCATGTATACGTATTGATAGTAATCACATGGCACCACCGTAGCCAATAAAAATTCACGCTTCCCTGTTTAGTCACACCCTGTATTACCCACAAACCAACATGGCTTCCCGTCTTTAACCAAGCAGGCTGGTGTGTGATGGAGTGATGGAGCTCTTTGCCCTTGTGAGGCCCACCATTCCCAGGAAGGAATTTCACAACCACTCCCCCCCCCCCAGCCCCATCCTCACATCTGTCGCCCCCTGCAGCCTGTCGCCAAACTCTGACGCATCTATAATAAGAGGTCAATCTGTAACCTTAACACCCCGCAGAGAGGGGGCAGGCTCGGCTCTCAGTGGGGGTTAGAGTGCCATACGGCTGCGATCCCGGCTCCTCTCCACGTCTCACAGCCCAGTGATGATGCTTCTTTCCATGTGACAGCTGTCATTTCTGTGGCCAGCAGTCTCAGCCCTATTCGTTCAGACACAATCGAAAACCCCCTCGGCCAGGAAGACAAAAAAAAATTGCCCACAAAAGGCCGACTACCAGTGGAGAGGGAAATGCGCCCCCTCCCCCCAGAGGAAAGTGTGTGTCTGAGCCCAAAAAGTTGTTAGGCCTCAAACCTAATCTGCTCAGACGTGCTGCCTGACGTTTGAGCGACTGATGAAAAGCGGAAAGCTCAGCAGGTGGGAAGGCCCGTGGGAATGAGGAGGCGTTTTCCCGGAATGCTGTAGCCCGGCCCAAATGGAATGTGGCTCTCGGAACATATGTGATCTTCTTGGAAAACGCACCTCCTTTACTGACACCACATGATCCATTCTCACCTGTTTAATTCCGTCCTGTTTAACACAATTATCAGTGAATCCTGTGGTAATGGCTGCCCTTTGAGGGGGAGGGGCATGGTGCTAATCCCTATCATGCCCCTGCTGCCAAAGATGGTGCTGTCGGCAACCGGTGGGGGGGGGGGGGGGTGAAAGGAGCCAGGG
>JAODUD010000027.1:50413-60463 GCA_026784285.1 Stomatorhinus walkeri
AGCAAAGTATTTTAAAAATGGCAAATGAAATATTCATGGTCTTATTTGCAAGGGGCCGACTTGAAGAGAGTGACCTGCCTCAAAAGCGGTACAGGGACACACAGACCGCTGTGGAAAATGGATAGAGGGGTGCGTGTTCCTGAGAGGGAGGGGCGTGATCTTGTTCCCCAGATTATGTATAAATCGCTGTGCTGTTTTGTTTTGCCCCCCCACGTCGTGGTCCCTGACCTAGACTCTCGTCCCAGAAGCTTGCTATAACATTTGGTTTATTTTTATTTGTAGATCAGCAAAAATGGGCCTTCTTTTTTTTACTCCATGTTGGGGCTGACCGCTTCATCCCCCTGAGCCCTAGTAAACTCTCCACCCGCCCCCCACCCACCGGCCGGTCTGGTCCCAATGTCACATGGTCCTACTCGCTGTTATGATCACAGCTCTTCTCAGAACCCTCCCCAGTTGCACACTGGTGATTTTCCCATCCAGACCAGTTCCATAACATCAAGGAAATCACCTCCCTATAACCTTTGCCGCTCCTTAAAAAAGTAACACAACTCTGGCCTCAAAAGTGGTGCAGAACTCTCTCCGGTAAGCCGAGCTCCATTACGGCACCGTATTTGGATCTTCCGTGACCATCATAGGACGGATATTACAAAGCCCCCATGTTGTGTAGAAATCAGTAACCCTCTATCAGCTTAGAGTCTGACCCCGGATGTAAGGTAAACCCAGGGCCGCAATGAGGGTTTAGAGGAAAATGAAAGAAAATAATTACAGCCGATAATTACATTAAATGAAATTCTATAAAGTAAACAAGGTGTTTTTAAAATGCGCATGACCCTGCATCAAGAAAGGCAGACCTGAATGGATCTGAAAGCCTTTGAACCTGCGCCGCGGCCGGACCTGCAGGGACCACAATTGTTGGTGAGGGACTCCAGCTAAAACCCTGACCCGTTTCCACTTGGAAATCACTCGGCCTCATTCAGCCGTGCACACAGCGCTGACCTTGGTTACATAATGGGCAGGTCCTCGAGAGCTGAGGTTTGGCTATGGGGGGAGAGTCTGTGAATAGGACAGGGGGGTTGCCAGACATGCTGGGACTCGCTGGCCCGAATCGACGAGGAGATCTCAGAGAGACACCCAGTCCGTGGGAGTAATGACTCAGGCGGTGGTCGCTCAGGACAGAAACATTTGTTACCGATCTATCACCTCGGGGTTATTGAGCCCGGTCTAATCCATTGGAGAGTCCCTTCAGAAGTCGTTCAACCACCTTCGCTGTCGATGGTCCCTGACGGAGACGCCAGCAGAACTGCAGTCCTGTCTGCTCTTCTCCACATAACGGCTCATTGGTAACATTCTCATTTGACATTCACCCTTCTGGTTAACACATCACCTTTGACCTCAGAGGGACTCAGGGAGTGTGGCCTTGTTTTCCAGCCTATTCTCTGACCATCTGTACTCTCCCTGGCTCAGCTATAAGTTAAATAAGAGTTCTATGGATGTTGTTTTTTCTCATTTGCACCACTAGGTGGCCCTTCACTAATTCCCCAATCTTTCAGACATACTAATTTCCCTGATGGACATCGCTCCACAAGCCTGCTCCCAATGACATACCTGTGGGGGACAGCCCCATCGTGTGATGTTGCCAGTGCTTCATTCTTCTTCGCCACTTGTTCACATATGGAGTGCATTAGCCTGAGATTCAGCCCCTCCGCAACCTGTTTGCAATTTGGCAAGCTTTATTGCAACCCAAACATTTTTACTGCACGCTCCAAATTTCCGTCACCAGCGTCGTGGTGCAGCGTCTGGTCGGTGGGGTAGCAGTGAAGCCCATCCTCACTTACAAACCAGCCACTCGCATGTAGAGCAGAATAGCCAGTGTCCTATTCACGACGTGGGAAGGAAATCAGAATCTACCAGAAACAAACAACTTCCATATTCATTGACGATTGAAAATAGACTTTGGCTGTGATACTGTGTTTTCATTTTAACATCTCTGAATGTAACAAGGGCTCCAATTAACCGGTTACATAATAAGAAACCAAATGATTTCCTTTTCCCAAGTACTTGTACATTACAAGGTTAAATCTACAATACAGCTTTATGATTCTGTGCTGACTTGTCCTTCAAGCAGTTTATTAACTAGAATAATGTATTCAGTCCCACTCACACAGAATAACAGTCATTGTTTATTTGCTTAGTTGTGTCAATATAATCAAATATTGAGCTTATTTCTTAGGAGTATGACAACGGAATTCAAACATGAGCTAGACAATTGGAAAGACAGGCTGGAGAAAATCTTTGCACAGAGACCAAACTGTTTGACTTCATTAAACAGGACAACCCAAAATCAACAGACAAGGCAAGTTTGTTCAGTGTGACATCTGTGGTAGTGAGCACTGCAAGAGCAGCCCCTGCTGGCCAGGAGGCTTACTGCACAGCTGGATTCAATGCAGAGATTGTAATGGTTGATTGTTACAATAAAAAAAATCCCAAAGCTAAAATGTTTTTTTGTGAATGCAAATTAAAAAGCCAGTTTTATCTTAAATTTACTAGTTGGAATTTGGAACTAGTCGTGAATGCTCGCGTCATAAAAAAACAGTTTGTGACATCGAAGTCTTTACATTTATATTAATCCATCAATCCTTCCTTCTTCCAGTGTTTATCCAGGACATTTATATTAATTCATGTGCACAGTATATAATAAAAATAAAGGCCTGTTGTAGTTTTATTTGTCTATATTCGTTGCTTTTGGGCAAAACTGTCCTGCTCCATTCATTTGAAAACTGCCTTGTGTGGTTCGGCCGATATCCATAGCCACATTTCAGTGGGTACGAGCCCTGCAGGAGGATAGAGAAAAGTCCAATCAGCCTCCCTGTGGGAGAACAATTAGGCAGAACAGAAAAACAGAGTGTTAATTATCATACGAATTAGACGGGAATGAATCAGGTCACTCTCTCTCCCCGCCTCTTCCTTTGTTTGGGCTGTGGGGTTAGACCCCATGGCCGTCAGATTAATTGAAGCTCAGTGTGGAGCTGAGAGCCTTTGAAAAGCAGGTAGACCCTCTTTTCTGATTCGCCGCAACGCTAAACGGGACAGAAGCTTCTCTCTTTGAAGCCGTTCTGATGGTTCAAGTGAAACAGGTGAGAAGGAGGGATGAGGAAACGGCAGAAAACAGAGATAAGAGGGATGCTACAAAACGACGAAGCGTATTCTGGCTGACGGGTAAACATGAATACGGAAAGCCGATGAGTGTATAATCTGGTGTGATATTAACACTGTGTTAATGAGTTCAAAACCTTGGTGCAAATAAGAGTGGTGTTTGACTCAGCAGGCTGGGATGCTGTACCTATATGCAGAAAGTTGCTAGTTCCAATCCCAAGGTTAGCTGAGGGTCCTTAAGTAAGTGTCTTCTTGATAAAATGCTTGGGGGGGGGGAAGACATTTGCTGTGTAAATGTTAAAAGGATATACATTTACAAACTGTGTATAGCACAGGGTGCTGTCTACAGTCCCTCTCTCTTATCGGGGGGCTCAGCGTCGACATGTTTGCTGAAACGAGCCTGTTTCGGGCTAGCCGAAGCGGAATCAGAGCTATGGGATGCGGGAATCAACCGATAAATATGGCCGCGGCATGAATAATTCAGTGCATCACAGCCCCCAGCAGGGAACATAAATATACCTCCTCTTTATATATAATCATGAGCAGGGTGGCTGAAGCGAAGGTGAGAGCGATTATCACCGTTCTCCCTCATAACCGGCTTAAGAGGCAACCTGCATGATACCACTTCTCATGAATATGGATGAACCCACGGAGCACATTATCCGCCTTCGCTGCGGCCGAGCCTTCCAGAGCCATCCGTGTCGTGTGCCATGCAGCTGCTCGGTAGCTTAAAGGGGGAAGCGTGTGCTTTAACGTGGCCGGCATGTGTGTGCTTCGTGGGGGGGGGGGAGATCTGTTGACCTTTTCATCGTGCGAGTCTTGGTCTTGCTTAGTCATTTCACTGTGCAAATGAGGCATGTTGGCTGCACAACAAGTGCGTAGTTGGGGGGGGGGGGGGTGCTGTTAATGAATAGCCAACAGGCATGTGCAGATGGTCTCCCATATACCCCCCACCCCAGCCCCCAAACCCAACACACCTGAGCCAGAGCCAGGAATCCGCCTGCTGGGGCCTTAGATTGGGAGGGGTGGTGCCTGGGGAGGGGGGGTGCTTTTATGCTGCTGCCGCTGGTTGCGTGTTGGTTCGTTATCATATGAGGAAATTCCCAAATAAGTGCTCTCTCTCTCTCCCTCCCACACACACACATTTTCCCAAACACAATTCAAATGCAAAAACATACTCAACAGCCCCCCCCCCAAATTCACACCCCCTGGCCACCCTTATAAAAACAGAGATCCCCATCTGTATCTAGAAGCATGCAATATTTTCACAGCAGGACACTGATAGCTTTACACACCAGCCATTTATCAGGCAGACTCATACTAACACTTGTACCAAAACGTGTTTGGCCCAAGCCCAGACAGGACTGCTATTCTTTTCCTATTTTATTTTGTTTGCTTGTTTGTTTGTTTGTTTGTTTGTCTGGGGGCGGGGCTGTTTCTTTTTTGAGCACTGTACAGCTTTTGCTTGAGGTTAGTACGTGCACCTGAGGTTTGTAATGAAAAAGACCCATGTGCTCCCAAAATACATGTCAGCAGAACGGTGTATATTTGATTGAAAGTGAAATTCAAAATGGAAAATGGACATATTAATTAGCGTGATGCTTTATTTGTGCACTGCGGCATTGATGAATATTTCTGTGTTCGGCCCCAATATTGCGTTCCGTCAATAATGTTTAAAACTTAATTAGCACAAGATCAATTGTGTTTACACTGTAAAATGGTTGCGGCAGATTTTAATTAGAATATCCGTTCATTATTAATGAGAAAGGCATGCTCTGAGATTGAAAATTTAAAAGAGGCGCCTTCAATTAGCAAAAAGGAGGGATGAATCCGATCAAATTCTGACAGAAGAAAATTGGCTGGATTTGATCGCTGTGTTTAAATGATTTAACAAGCGTGTTTTCATTTTTCTGACTGTAATTACCAGCTACATTCAGAGCTACCCTCCCACTGGAATCGATTAATAACTTGTCAGTTTTCTGGGGACTCTCCACCCATAACAGGAGAAGACTCAACAAAGTCATTAAAATTAGGTGTCGCACTCAGTGAAGCAGATATAACTTACTTATTTTGGGTCTGGGATAAAGGCAGTACTGTGGGGTAGAGTTTAGCACTGTCGTCTCTGGGACAGGGGTCGAGTTGGTACCTTAAATGGATGGGTCCAGAGTAATTACACCAAAGGGAATTGGTGCCAATGACCAAAACTGCATTTTTGTCATCATATACTTGATTTGTTCACTTCATCAGTAGTTATATAAGCAGATATCCCCATTCACAATTTCAAACATCCCTGAGGTTGGCTGGTAATGTCATTGAAGGGGAAGAAACAGTTTAATTTTTTTGTTCCTTGCTAATTCTTTTTCTAAGAATTAAAAAGGATAAAGGGGATAAGAATAATTGCCTAGATGAAAGCTGAAAAGGTCACGATGGCAGTTTGCCATCAGGTGGCTGTCGGGGTTTGATGAGGCCCTCGGCGGATATCGCCCCCTGCTGCTTAGCGCCGTGCCCGCACTCGCCGGAAAAGACCAGTTTTTCCGGCAGACTCTTTTGCTCAATAAATGGCACTTACGCATGTCTTCAGACCCCATCCGGAGTGACAGGTTAACCGAGTTTAAATCGGGAAGGAACAAGCACATCAGTTACTATGGTTACACACTTATCGCTGGCTCCCGGGAGCACATTTGATTGGCGGGCTGGGCTGCACCAGCGGCTCTCGCTGTGTCTCATAATATCAACACGTTTAAATTAAAGGACTCCGCCTCAAATGGATTCTGTATTTTAAAATGTACTACTACACACTGTCCTTTGTGAGAATGATGGACTAGGGGCTGCAATGCCTGCTAAAACCCTAAATCAGCACAGTGCCAAGCCTCAAACAGGCATGAGCTATACCATGGTTCCATACTTGTGAAAATAAATTCCTTGTACTTTTTGTATATTACGAATAAAAGGATTCTGATTCTGTAAACCCGCAAACAGGATGCTGTGGATCAGAAACTAGCCACACAAACAGCAAACGAGGCGCATGGGAGGTTACTTCATCTTTACCGTCGCGGCCAAAAAGGTGTCTTTAGAGGTGTAAGTAGTGGGAAGCACTGGGGGAAATGTCGGCCACCCAGTCGATCAAACACACTGCACCAAGATGGAGACCGGAGAGCTGATCAGATGAACTTGAAGCGGAGCTGAATATTTCCTACCCACGTATGACTGTGGGGATCTCGTCTACGGCAGGAGGTGATTAACGGGTTTTCCAGTTCACCTGCCCTCCATCCCAATATAGCTGTAATTCATAATGCTCTGCTGTGTTCGATTCCCATTCCGCGACTCGTACCGGCAGGGTGATTCGCTGCCTGTGCATTCCTGCATTACACTCACAGGTTCTTTGTCTTTGTACTGAAATGGAAAACATACTCTAGATTCATGGAAATTCAATGAAAAGCAATGAAAATCATTCATATAAAAATATATTGGCAGGATTTTAACTCATCTTATAGCTGAGTCTAAAGTATATGCAAATTCTAAGAGTGGCAGGATCAAGTTGCTGGTCATGCTGGTGATGAGTTTACGTGTGAGAAAGTGTGATGTTTGGCTTTTGGGTGCTTGAGAATGTGTGTCCTCACAGAATTCCTTCCCTCACATAATGTCCCCTAACAGAATTCCTTCCCTCACATAATGTCCCCACACAGAATTCCTTCCCTCACATAATGTCCCCACACAGAATTCCCTCCCTCACACAATGTCTCCACACAGAATTCCCTCCGTCACACAATGCCCCCACACAGAATTCTCTCTCTCATACAATGCCCCCTCCCAGAATTCCTACTTTCACACAATCTCTTCTTTTACAAAAGTCCCTCCCGCATAGAGTCTCTTCTTTCACAGAATTCCTTTTCTCACACTATGACCTCACAAATTCACAGTGCTGTATTTTGACAGCACAAGGAGTCAGAAAAACTGGACAATATTATTGTCACAAACGCTGGGTAAAGCTGTGCAGGATGTCGGCGGCGTGAGGCAGGCAAGACGATAAGGCAGGTAAATCCAAAGGAATACGGGTTTATTTGGGAACACACGGGTAAACGCCACAAGACATCACAATGACGGATCTCACAAGACTGACTCAGACGCAGACTAAATACATAAGACGGGCATGAAACTAATACGAAACAGATGAACACGATTGACAACAGGTGATTCCATCAGGGTAGAACACAGGGTAGCGAGGGGGCGTGGCACACACGAGGCTCGGATGGACGGATCATGACAGAACCCCCCCCAAGGCGCGAACTCCGGGTGCGCCTCAGGGAAAGGACGGACGAGACGGGGGCAGACCAGACCTGGAAAACAAAACAAGAGACAAGTTAACGAGGCACAGGGAACAAGACAGACACGCAGAACAGGCAGAGGGGCAACAACCAGGACAGCAGACTACACAGGACGGGGAACGCGGACAGGCAGACAAGGAAAGGAGACATAGGGGGAACAAGAGGCGAGACAGAAGGGCCAGGGGTGAATGGAGGACCCACAGGGGGGCAAGGAGCAGAGACAGGGGGCCACACCGGGAAGGGCGGAGGACCAGGGGGAGCCCGAGGGACCCAAGACGGGCGGCGGCCGCAGGAGCCGCAGGCGTAGGGACAAAGGGAGCAGGAGGGGACCACAAGGGGGACATGGAGACGGGACGAGGGACAAACAACAGAGGAACGAAGGGAGCAGAAGGGGGGAACCAGGGGAGGAGACGAAGGAACCCAAGGGATCGAGACGAGGGGGCGTGACACACACGAGGCTCGGACGGACGGATCATGACAATTGTTACCATAAAATTTAGTTTACTTATGTGCTTATCGAGCGATACCTTCACTTAGTCATTGAGTTTTTTCTTAATTTTCTATATATTTTCCTGAGAACAAGGACAAGATGCTGGTTTTGTGTCTGTGAAGAGTTTCTCCTGATTCTGGATGTCATGCAAATTAAAATATGTGTTGAAATTTAAATCCAATTATAAGGACGCTGACATTGTTCATGTAGCCTAGTCAATTGTTATGCTATTTAGTGGTTAGGAAAGGCTGAGGGATTTAATTAAATTTTATGCTCCAGTATTTAAGCCCAGTAACCTTTGAATTTGCTAATTGTGTATATTTTCTGAGATGAATTGCTAAAGCACATAGAAACAAAAGCCTATTACCGGAATCAATTTGGCTAAAATGTACTTATTTATTATCACTGAATGAATTGCATTTTTACATCGGCAATCTCAAAAGCCATAAGAAACTCGATTTCATGCATCTCTTAAGATGGTGGATATGAATAAATGTGAAATTATGAACCATACAAGAGGAAATAGTTACTTGTTACATGTACTTTGTTTTCCGTTTCTGTGGTTTGTACACAGTAAATCACGTGGTTGCATGACATGTGCATGTCTGAACATAGTGTTTTATCTTAAATGCAAAAAGAAAAGTATAATTTACAATTTCAACTAAACAGAAGAGAATAGTGGTACTTTAGCCATCCCCTTGAGTAAATGGCGTAGTTTTTGCATATTCTGTCTTGCTGTAAATGAGACGTAGACATGTATATACACAGATGAGAGCAGGATTTTGGGTCAAACTGCTGGGTCAGCCTGAGGCTGTGGAACAGCAGAGGCTGAGGGACTTGTGTCGGTGATATGGTGACTCTGCCAGCCAGGGGATTTGAACCCATAACCATGGCCAGCTCTATGTTTCAGAGTTCCTAGGCAAAGCCTTACTTCTAAAGGCTCCCTACCAAGAAAACAAACAATTTCAGTTCCACTGCACTGCAGGTAATTTGTAGGGCCTAGATAACTGTCCATTCTGCTTATAGCTAGACAAACCTCTAGAAAGTGAATGAAAAGGTGAGCGGGTGGAAATGTAAACATGCTTAAAAACATCTTATCCCGTCTCCTCCGGGAGGAAGGTGATTGTCTTTGACCGTCTCTGTGTGACTGGCGGCTGACCTTCCCGCTCAGTTCAGGCTCTCAGGTTGAAAGGTGATCCTGTATCTGACCTCAATATCTTTGTTTGTTTATTTATTTATTTATTAGTAATTAAGTCCCCCCCCCACCCGTCATTGATTCACAGGACAGTCCTGCTGCAGCCAAACACATTTAGGCCCCCGTTTATCGTGGCCTTCCTGAGATCGCATTTCCATCGACATGCCAAATGGCGTTCCCGGCATCTTGCATCGGCCATTTAAAGATCAATCCCGGGTCTGCTCCTTGTCCGAGGTATCGAAATTCCTACGATTTTATCTCGCCGCTCCCCCACTACCACCAACACACACAATTCCTGGTGAAAGGACAGAAGCAGGACCTGATCAACAAGATAAACGCTTATTGAACCCAACTCCCCAACCCTTCTCCACCACCACTAACTCTGGCTGAAAAAGAATCACTACTGGAATTAGCGGGGACGATGGGACAGTCAGGCCATGGAGCAGTGGGCCCCAGAGCTCCGACCTGGGCATTGTATCCAGCTGGGAATCTGATGCCAGCCTGCCAGGGCTGTCCGGGAAGTAGATGAAGCCCCCGATTTCTGTCTAGATTTCAAATGTTATATTGTTTGGATCCACAAACGTGAAATAAAATACAGAAGACAAAGGTTCATCTCTGTAAATAAAGACAGGCAGCTGGGTGTCCAGTGGCTCTCGGCGTTCTGGGGTGACATCGGATGTCAGAAGTGACATTAATGGAGGGAGAGAAGCATCAGAGTGTCATCCGGGGGCCGGTAATCAGAGCACTTAAAAGCAGGCAATTAAAAAAAGAGGAGAACACAATATTCGTGGCAGGATGTGCCTGTTAACATTGGACCCGGTTTTTGTTTGATCATGCACTGTAATGGTTTATGTGTCCTTCCTTGTATGGGGGGGGGGGGGGGGGGG
>JAODUD010000027.1:64250-79171 GCA_026784285.1 Stomatorhinus walkeri
CTGGGGTGGTAGGGGGAAGTCAGTGCTGTCCCTCTGTGTGTCATCACTGCACACCTTAAACGCCACATCTCGCATCTCAAGGGCTGCTAATGCATGCATGCCTTCCCCTCCGTCCGAGTCGGAGGCCCCGGGAGATCACCGGCAGCACGTGGGTCACGTGTGCATGCGTGCCCAGTGACACGTGCTCTCCCCACTGCGGCCTCATCAAATCCCAGGGATGTCCGACAGAGGCGAACACGACTGGCAAACTATTTAATACAGTTCAAGGAAAAGGATAATAAAGGTCTTGCTGTAGCTTCCCCTCAGTGCAAGACATAGCAGAAGAACAGAAGACTGCCCCAGTGGGGGGGGGGGGGGGGTCCTCAGTAACACCCCTTGTTTCTGGGGAAGACCCTGTGGCTTCATGTCTATCTTTGCGACAGAGACAGGACGTTTCAACACTACTGAGAACGAAGTGAGAGGCCAGGAGCCGAATGAGGCCGGCGAATGAGAACAGATTCAGCAGATGGTTTGTATGGCTGATTATAACTGAACATCTCATGCCTTTTTTGCCTTGTTTCAGTTGTCTGGCCTTTCTATAAAGGGCCTTTGCGGCTCTCTGATCATGATCAAAGCTGAGTTTCAGTCTTCAGTGATCTCATCAGGATGATCCGCGCTGTGTCAGAAGACGTGGGATCCGCGGGCAAGACGTGGCCGCCAGCCAGCCAGATCCGCGCCATGCCATTAAGTCCACTTAACATCAATTAGCTCCCAGAATGCATTTGGAGCATAGCTACTGCTAACAGACAATTAGCATAACTGGTAGGCAAACATCCTTCCGTCCTATTGCCATAGCGCGCGGCAATGCAGCCTCTGCGTTTATGCCCACTTTAGCCTTAATTACTTGCGGACCTGTTACGCTCAGGTACGCCGGCAGCAACAAATACATTCGTTTTTTTCTTTCTTCTTGTCTCAGCAGAAAAGTAAATTACCTCCCTGCTCGTCTCGTTAACTTCAAGGTGGTCCCACTGGCGTGTCGTGCACATATACCATCCCGGAGATCGCATGGGCCACGGCGGGGTGATTAGCAAGTGCACGCTATTTCAGGCGTGAAATGTGACTCCCGTTGCGAACCTGGAAAACACAAGAAGCACATTAAAACATAATATCGGGCCATTCTGCAGCAAAGGCAAGGGAAATCACCAACCACCCTGTTAAAAGCACAGGAGCATTCATTGTTGCCCGTGGAGCAGTCACATGACCTTCAGATGCTTGGTCCGTCTCCATGGCAGTGGATCCATCACCCTAGATTAAGTTAATGGGGAACCTCGGTCTCTTTCTGTTGGGTTATAATAATGATGCTCATCGTCCACGAAAGCCTTGTGTGACATTAGGGGCCAGATTCAATGAGCTTGTGCGGTGGCCTGAGACCACACCAACACCTTATGCTAAATTAAATCTATTTTTGTCACATACGAACTAAAATCTTGTTATTTCCCAGTTTGTAATAAAATGATAATAATGTGCAGGTTGTGGGCAGGGGAGGGGGGCAGCAGTACAGTTGCCATGGAGAATGGAGTCCCCCCCCTCATTGTCTGGGGTAACTGTGCTTCCCCAGTTTATAGCCTAATCACAGGTGGGATCTGATGGTTCCTAAGCCAGACACCGATTATATCATAGGACACTGGTGTGTGGGACAGCACCGGGATAGAGCTGCTCAGAAGTCCATACCAAGTCACACGGTCTCATTTTACATATGTAGCCAAAAGCTATTTTTTTGAGAAAACAGGGTCAGCCAGTCAATTGGAGCAATTAGGGGTGAAGGGTCAATGGTGAAATTCTTCTGCTGACTATGGGATTTGACACTGCAACCTTCTGATTATTGGCACTAGAGTTTGTTTTTTTTTGGCAGTGGTTGTATTTTGTTTGTTTGCTGAGGCCTGTTGTACCGTACCCTGTGCTTCTCAACCCGGTGCCTGGGGACCCCCCCACATCCCGGTGGGGAGCTGGGAGGGAGCAAAAACGTGGACTGTCTGGAGGTCCCCAAGGACCGTGTTGAGAAACCCTGACTTGACCGATAACAGACACATGTGCTGCTGCTGCCGCACTCAGCACTTATACAAACCACGGGAATATGGCTGTTTCCCGGCCGCATCATGCTAATCCACGTTATCGCAAAGTCTATCCGTTACAAGAAATGGCATCAGAAAATTGGGAGGATGGGTAATCTGCACAGGATGATTCAGTTTTATCTGCATTTTTCTTGGAAAAGCTTTTTCCCCTGCTGATAAACGGAGCCATACAGTGGTTCCTAATAAATGTGCCTGTGCATAACTCAGCCACGGTGTTCAGTAATAAATTCAATTTATTGCTAAGAATTCGACAAAATGTTCAAATGGACCTGTCACTGTTCTTCAGAACCAGGCTGTGTATGACTATGGTAATTTATTTAAAAAAACACACACACACAAACACAGTCACACAAAGCTGTCACTACCTTTGTTATGCCCCACAAAACAGAAGAGGGGCTGTATTTCATACAAACCAATGATTTGGTTTGAATCGGTGAGTGACAGGGAATGAGGCACTCCGAGGGCCAATCAGTGCTCTGCTAGGGCCAGTACCTCTGTGACCCCACCCCTGTATACATCCCTGCCCTGTGAACTTTTGGCCTTGTCCTCATCCCTTGAGACCATGGGAATGTGGGCGACAGGCACATTTACACGCCCCCATGCACTCCTCTCTCAGTGAGGATCACATTGGAGTCTTGGAAATTGCCTCTGTCTACTTATCATGATAAGGAGGTACTCCAATTCTCTTGCCCCAGCTTGGGGTAACTGAGATAGCTGGTCCGCCCCGGAGAGTCTGCAATCTTCAGCTTATTATAATCACTGCACCTCGAGGACACCTATGGAATCTCTCTAATGTTATCCCATCTATCTGCGGCTGATAAGCCCTAATATGGCCAGAAATCTTCTCATCCCAGCAGGACAAACAACAGTAAAATAAAGTGCTGTACTGGCAAGGGCAGGGGGGGGTGGGTTTGGTGAAAAGGATAATGGCCAAAAACATGGTTGACAGTGGCTCCCATTTTAATTTGCAAAGTATGAGTCGATATTTGTGCGTTAGTTTTTTTAAAGAATAGTGTGAGTGTTGTGGAACATACCAAATGGTTCTCCTCACAGGGGGGTGGGAGTTAGTCAGCATAGAAGACACACGTGACATCTCTGGCTGCCTTTGTTTCAGCAGTTTAACCACATGGAATGACACGGACATGGAATGGCCAAATATGGTCCCCTGGACAGGGACTTGGGTGCCCCCCAGTGGCGTCCAGCACGACCCTGGGCCATGTGCCATGAGAGGCGACAGGAAAAACAGGCGCTCAACTCCTGTAAGTCCTTGAACCCTGACAAAGATCTTTCTGAGGAGCAAGAACTGCCTTAATTCCAACCCAGTGCTTTGAGACTCACAAACATTCCACATTTGTGCTGCCTCCCAGAGGGAGCAAAAATGTGGACTTTCTGGCACTGAGCTGGAAGGGAGCAAAAATGTGGACCATCTATGAGTCCCCAAGTTCCGGATTGGGATACACTGCCTTCATCCCATCCACACAGATGTTTCACAAAGCAAAAGGCCCCTAGCAAAAAAAACAAAATCTTTTAAACCACATTTTATTCTCCTTCACAAACATTCTCTGTTTATAATGTAATGTAATATACATTGCTATGATCCTCCAATTCAATATAAAGGCTTACAACAGTTGGGTTGTCTATGCAAATGTTTGCCATTTACAGATTGTTTTGCTCATTTGCAGACACACATTTTATTTTTTCAGCAGATATTAATCATTATGTGTGAGAAAGGGATCCGCAGTCTAAATCACTGTCTTCAGAGAATTATTCTCCACCAGACTGCAAGGCTGTTTACTTTATTGTCAAAGTGTACAAATTCCCAATTTATAATTAAAATGTTTTTTTTTTCTGTTTATCAACGCAATTAAAATGCTTTACAACTCAAATAAACAGCAAACCAACATACATTACTGCTGGTGCAGGTTTGAGGTCCTAAATGAACCAGTTTTTTGTCTCGAGCCAGTTGAGGTTTAAATGGGCCAAAGTTGTTTATGAAACAGATGCAGTGCTGCGTGCAGTGATTTAAACGCGATTATGTTGCTATAGTTTTCCTGGTTCCCGATTTATGGCTTTCTGGGATGGTCTCATAGTCGAGTTTAATATCTCGTATCGTGACTCAAGCATAACACTGGATTTAATTAGCAGTGAAGCTCACGCGTGTATTAATGTGTGCTCTGTACTGCTCATGGAAGCCTGATTGTTCCAACTGGAAAGGTCCAAAAGAGCGACCATGCTAACTTTAGCCGCCATACTACCACAGTCACTGCATCAACAGATGCAAAGAGCTGTCGAACTTGTGAGGTAACCCTAAGCCTAGCTATAACCATGAATGCTTCTCTCTACCTTAGCCTGATTGGCCAGCAAATGTCATCCTTTTCCCCTCATGTGCTCTGATTGGCTGACCCACGTTAGTGCCTTGCACACCTCCTGGACACAGAATCTCTTGTCTTTAAACTTTCATCAGGAATCTGGCCAATTCCTCTCGTATGACATGACCTCAGGCTTCTGGGGGGAAAGAGGGAAGGTGTTAAATCTGTGTCACCATGGCCAGCGGGGGGGGTGTCAGGACGTACACACATAAAAATAAAAGATACGGAAGGGCCGACGGCTGGGTAATCGGGGGATATGGAGTGAGCAGAAATAAGCAGTGGAAGCAAATCAATTAGTTTTTTGTGTCCAGCTTTGAAAATTCAGCTTGCATGATATCAGAAAAAATAAGAAAAGAGAGACAGGAAACAGAGGCAACAGATGAAACAGTGGGAAATAAATTTGTGAAATGAATCGAGGAAACAAGCCAGGCCTGAGGCTGGCGTGTCTGTCCATGAGGGAGACAAGCCGCCCCACATGCTGTATTCCAGCAAGCGTGAAGATCAACCCTAAATTCAGACATCAGCGCAGACATCAAGGCCTCAAGCAGAACAGCACAAGAGGCTTCACAAAGTCCTAAACCTCTTTGTAGTTCTGTCATAAATCTGGATGCACGTTCTCCACAGTAACAAAACGAGTATTCTTCCATCTGCCTAATATTATGCCTCTCTGAAATGACATTGCTGTGTGCAGAGACTGGCATTTTTGCAATTCTCTTAAGTTCTATCCATCTTTTGAGGTCAGTATTGGGGGGGGAGTAATTTCACATTTCTGGCGGCTGATTATTCAAATGGTTGTTCAGTCCCCAGTTCATCTCATTGTCCCGACCATGCTAGTGCAGATTCTTGACTAGTAATATGGTATCACCAACACCCAAGTCACGTCCTGCATCTAATTCCAAAGCACTAATTTCCTGTCCTCGTTTGTCATAATCCTCATTCTTAATGCACTTTCGAGAAAATAAATTATTTTTCATCTTGCTTGAGTCCGGGAGGGAAATAATACTTCCTCCATCTTCTTTATGAGCTCTTTGTTTTGTGGAGTTAAAAATGCATGAGGAGTTTCTCGAGATGAGGCTTGTGCCTGGTTATTTCGGGTGGGAGGGGGAGTAGCCCGCGAGCGCACGGAGAGGGCAGGCCTGATTACACCCTTGAGTGGGATTACAGGGTCATCCTGAGCCAATAAAGGGCTGTGGGCCAATGAGAGACGCTGGATGACCCTGGTAGGAATATGGAAGGGGCTGACCAATCACGGGGTTATTAAGCAGGGGTTCATAAGGAGGCGGGGTCAGAGGAATGCCCCACCCCTGTCACTCACCAGTTAAAAACATATCATTACTTGATGATAAATTTGATCCTTCTTTATGAATTATGAGCTTGATCCAGGCTCACTGCTGAATGCAAGTCCATGCTATTGTCCAGACACAGGATCCTGCATCTTTATTCATTTTAAACTGACTGAAAACTTAAAAAGTAAATATGGTTTTTCTTGCAGTCATGGCCATTTTTAATGAGCCGCCATGACACCCTGACATGCTATTTTAAACCCTCCTTCATTTAAGAAACTGATTTACAGTGCCGCCGCGTTCCTACAGAAAGTGTATTTTTTAAGAGCATGTTGCAGCATTTTTAATCCCTTGCTGAGGGCAACATCAATTTATTTTGACAGTGAGGGTACCGACATGCATGCAGTGACTTCTAGGTCTCACAGGGCCGGGTGGAGACACCATAAGCAAGAAGCCTCAGCCATGATTTACGGCAATGTCACATGGCCGTCATCACACAAGACAGTTACAAGGTGGTTCCAGGGTAAAGGCGGGGCGTCCTCTTTATCTACTAGCTGATTGGCCTGTACTGTTGCATGGAGTGTGAAAAATCTCATGCAACAACCCTGGACAAGTGAAGGAAATGGAAATCAGCTTAGGACTAGAGTTGACGTTGGTGCCCACTGGTGTCCTATTGGAATTCATGTTATTGCACAGCCTCTTGAGGGATGAAATTGGGAGACATAACTAAAGGTGACATAGAGGTCAGTAACAAGACATGAATCCATGACATCAACTCCGAGACATCAACTCCAAGGCATCAACACTGAGAAATCAACTCCAAGACATCAATTTGGAAGGGGAGCACTGAGAGTTTCCACATCCGAACAAAAACTCACAGTCATGGTATGACCCATGCAGTGTGGATATCAGGCTTGGATATCACATTGAGATGTGATTCATGTCCAAGGTTCGACCAGAGCATGGAAAATGGGTGGATTACTTTTTGGTCCAAAGCTAGAGAAACCCTGCAAGATACTGAACCAGACCAGAGAGGCCTTTAATAATGGCAGCTTCTTTGAAGCACACGGCAGACAGTGGCAACTGGCCCTAGAGCCCCAAATGCTCGCTCCACCTTCCGGGCCTTCGTGGAGGCCGACACCGTGTCTCAAACCGTGGCATGCTGATCATTTCTGAGCTTTAAAACCAGAGCCAGAATGTTTTATTGAGCTGTACTCATCCATAATGCATCGTGTCATCCTCTGCTCGGGCCAGCATATCAATCGGCAGGGAGCCCCGAAGGCATATTAATTCTTCACCAAAAACACCCTGGGCCTGATGTGAAAGGTTACTCTCTGTCATTAATCAAGAAAGGAGTCACCACCACTGAAGTCCTATAAGTGACGGCCCGAGTGACAGGGACTCTCATCAAGGGACTCCCGTACACCTGACTCACCCCCCCCCCCCAAAACATCCACCTGATTTCCTAGAAGACCTGAAACAGAATTTTAGCACAATTTGAAACTTTCTGGAAACACCAAAAATTGCATTTTAAGCAGCATTTGGGGGAGTCCTTCTATCCATCCAAACATTCTCGTACTCTGTTATACGATGCAGAATCACGGGGGTCTGGAGCCTGTCCCAGAAGCTACAGATGCAAGTCAGCAAATAACCCAGGACAGGATCAGACCCCCAAATCTCATCCCTAAATAGAAATGACCTCAAAACTGTAGTGTCACATTTTTATCACAGTCATGGTGTATTTTTTTGGCATAAAAGCTTGTGAATAAGTTGTCATATCATGGAATCTGTCGGCTGACAATCTCCTCCATGCCCCGAGATCACAGTCCCGATCAGAAGCATGGAAAAATTACAGTCGTCCATCTTGGTGTCAGGCTGCCAGAGCCCGGTAGTCGTCCCGCAGATTTCAACACACCACGTTAAGAAATGCGACCAGCGTGACAGGGCCTGAGAGCAACATCAGGGCATCCTGTGCAGAATCATTTGAATGCTTGAGAGTTCCTGTGTAGAATGGACCTTGACGTAATGGACGGCTGTGTATTCATGAGTGGGCATATTGTGGAATTAGTCAATAACAAAACAAACGGATCTCTGAAAGGAAGCCTACATGTTTTGCAATAAGATAATCTTTTTTTATATTAGGCCGGGTTATCATCCTGTTCATAAAGGATCTGTCTTCTACTCCTCTGAGTAATGCAAACACACTGCGTTTTACCTTAATGATCATTCCTTTCCCATGACATGCTTATTCTGGCTTTGTGCAATCTCTTGCATTCCTGTGTTCCTCCAGATACTTCACTTTCTTTCCATTTCACCTACAGAAAACTTGCTGGCAGCTTTATGTTTATATAATATGTAATTCCTTACAACTACCGGCAATGACGTGCAGTAACGGCTGATATTTATGACTGTAAGCCGAGGCCTTCCGTGAAGTACCCAGCAGGCTTCATCCTGAGTGTCACCCCGTCCCACTGCTTCATACCCTCTCCCAAATGTCACTGTGGTGACAGGATCATTAATAATGGATTCCAGTTGTGGGAATCACCATTCCATCACGCTGTTGTTTTTTTTACATGGGTCTGTATAATTTCTTGGAGATTGCAGGGTCTATAAATCATCCTTTTTCTCACGGCAGACTCGCCTGACCCTCAGAAGACTGAAATAGGACGGGTGCAAGGTTTGGAGGGAGGGCCCAGAAAATTCCAGGACAGTATCCCGTGTGGCCTTAGACCTGGGGAGGACAGGGGAGGGGCACGTTCTAGAAAGGCTGCATTAGACATCAGGCGGAACGCTGACAAGATTCTCAAAATACTTTAAGGCATTGTTTCCCAATCCAGTCCTCGGGGACCCGCAGACAGTCCACGATTTTGCTCCTTCCCAGATATTAAAGATACATGGAGATATTAAAGAGGGAAGTGTAGATGCTTGGGAATGCTGCACAGTGTGAATCTGAATTGCTGGACTCAAGAGGCCCTCCAGAGTGGGTCACGCCCCCAAGCTCAGCACAGATGTGGTCCCTCCCCTTAAGGCCATTTAATTCCCACCCCTCACTTTGACACTTCCTGTTTGTTATGGCCTTGCATTGGTGATCAGTCAACACTGTCACCTGCCCCTGGATCATTAGTTACAACAGTGACTTCACAAGTGATTGATTAGCCAAGACTAGTTGTCCCACTGTACCAGCCGTATGCTCTGTCTTTAATTTCTGCTACAACCAGTGCTAGGTGCTGTTCCTAGAGAAGGTGCTGTAAATCAAATGATGAAGGGCATATCTGATCTTCCCACATAAACATGGTGGTCTTACATTCTGGACCAAGAGTCCAAAGGAGCTTTAGGAAGTTCATCTATTCTTCTTTTTAAGCTGGCAAGTAATGTAATGTGCATCTAAATGCATATACCCTTGCCAAGGGATTTATTCAGTCGATATTACCTTTGTTTATATGAGAGGAGAACCTGACCAGGACCAGGACCAGGGGCGGGGTCACAGGGACACCGGTTCCAGCTGAAAGCTGATTGGCCCCATCCAGTGTCACTCACCGATTAAAACACACCAGCTAATGATAAGATTGGTCCCTCTGTTAAAATTATGGTCGCTGCTATGCCGTCCACCTTAAAAAAAGCATAGACTCACCGCCTGGGCAGGACGTCATAAACCCACGAGAGCCCAACGCCAACACAACCCCAACCTTCAACCCCCGGCCCAGAGATGACAGAACAAATAAATCACCCTCCTTGTTTTGCGCCGGCGGCTCGGCCCAGCCTACGCGCTTCACCTTGGCCCTGCATTGCCTTTGGGGGCCACGGCCAGCGGCATCCACTCTTCTGAAGCAGCTTAGCTCCAGTGGTACTTTCGGGCCCCTGCAGGGATGGAGTTGGCCGGTTGGAGACGTACCTGGGATAGCAAATCCGCTTTGAATCCCAGTGCTCCTACCGAGAAGGAACACTTGGTAGGCTTCTTACTGAGATTCTCTCATGAGTATTAATAATAATACTAATAATAATAATAGTAGTAATAATAATAATAATAATAATAATACACTATTTATATTTGTGAGATTATATTTATAAATAGCTTTCAAAATTTGCTCTTGTAAATTTTGGGACTATTTCGCTATACAGCCCTCCCTGCCAGTCCAGCATCCTGCAGGACGTATGCTTTTTAGACGCTGAGCTAAGGGCTTATCCAGCCAATGAATATAAGGGTGATGGGATACCTTTGATTTTCCAGACATACTTGATTGGAATTGGGGGATGGGAGCATATGAATTATCAGCATACCCTAACCCTCTGCTGGCATTTTGCTTCTTCATTGTTTTTCTGGAGGGAAAAGCGCCCCCTACTGCCTCAGAAAGTACTTTTATTCTCAGAGAGTATTTCAGTTACCCTCCCAACCAGCATTCCTAATTCAACTAATCAGCTAAATGCATCTCCCCAGATTAGCTGAATCATATGCACAGGTAAACACATAAACTCCGCACACACTGACCAAAGCCGCACCTCATCCCAAAGCGACGGATATTACGCTAATTCTGCAAAGACGATTAACGGATTTAGAGTCTGTCGCCTTTAATCCAGATTCTCTTTCCCAATATTTGAAAGCTATTAATCCGCGTGCAAAAACCCTTCTTCTCCGGGAGATTTGATGGAGCAAATCTTCATTTTTTTCTCCCGCAGTGAGTCGCTTTTTTCACCAGAACCCTCCGAGGGTAACATCGATTTCTCTTGGCCCTGTGTAAAATCCCTTTGGCATAGGGCTCAGATTCCGGGAGTCTTCTCGTCCAGCTCTCTCTCACAATCCTCTGGTGTGTTTAGCACAAGACCACACTGGGAAATGTGTTACACAGACAAATTATTAAATTTGCCACATTACAGATTCTGGAGCCAAATGGGTCATCGTGCTTCTGATGATAGGGTCAAATGGAAGGCGGGGGTGGGGGGGGGGGTCGGTGATAAGGAATGTCACATTGAACAAGAGGCACCAATGCATGGCTGGAGTGATCACGTGACCGCCTTCCTGCTAATTGCAAATAGTCTCACTAAACTGCAGGGCTTGCGCTCCTTAAATTAAAAGGTGAGAATAGATTGTCGGATTAAGATCGAGGGAAGCGGGTGCCATACATCCCACACCTTTTTTTCTCCCTCCTTCTCTCCCTCCCTCCCGGCCCTAGTCTATAATTAACGATCTAGCGTTGCACATACCGTTCAAAGACAAATCGGAGTCCTCTCGGGCGTGACCTGATTCAAGCATTCCGTCTAAAATTATGCACGAGTGCGGGATATTTCATTGGGACGGGACGGGGCACCCTGGGTGACCCATGAGAACCAGAGAACCGTCCGCTCGGCGCCGTGTTGTCTCTCAGCTGACGCCGGGACCCTTCCGTCCCATGGCCGCAGCGATTGGTCATGATGTCCTTGAGTCCTGCTTATGCTTCAACGGGCACTTCATGGCAACTGTCTCCAGGGACACGCCCCCCCCTCCCAGGACGGCAGTCAAGGTGGCAACGTAGGCCTCCTGAACAAAGAGAGATGCTTAAAAAAAGCTGCTCAACATTAAACCTTCTCTCCACCTCTAAGGCCCAAAGAACTCCACAGAGAATCCCCTGGCCCAGAACAGGCGACGCACCGTCTGAGAACACGGCTGAATTCAAGAACGCCGGTCATCTGATGTCTGCTTCTGGACCCAAGGAGAAACACCCAAGCCCAGAACAGGATGCACTATTTTATACTAGGATGCACCATTTTATACTAGGATGCACCGTTTTATACTAGGATGCACCATTTTATACTAGCTTATCCAGTTTTCATTCCGTGGTCATTGCTTAAGTGTCGCTAACGTGTTGATGTTGGCTTATCACCGCGGGATGTTAGATTCTGATGGCAGAATGCTGTTTGTTGGATTTTCCCTCCTGCTCAAAGGAGGGATTATCAATGACGAGGGGGGGCCCAACATCGGCGCTTCCAGCAGCTGCTCCGTCTCTACCCCTCCTTCCTTCAGCAATACACTCTTGATTCTGCCACACCGCCCACAAGACTTTGCTCCTTCTTCCGACTCCATTAAAACCAAGCCTACTTTTTTTTGAGCAAAAGTAGTTTTCGTTCAGGAGCAAACAGGTGAATTTTACATAAGTATTTGCTGAAGGAAAGGTAAAGCCAGCCTGCAACTGCAACGCCTGCATTTCCCATCTATGTTGTTCTGCCCTGTCTCCTTCCACGGCGACAGTATGACCCATGATGGGACATCGGCCACAGCATGTGTCGAAGCACCCGAGTGTACTAACCACCACTGCAGGAAAGAGGAAAGAGGAAAGAGCGCCCCCTGTGGGTCAAACAGTACAACATCACAGAGTTTTCAGTTCAGATTGCAATTTCAGATGCCCTTTGGAACACAGAATTTTGTATTTGAGGTTAATCAGAATTAATTAAATCCAAGGTGATGTCAGGAGGAATGTCTGAAATCTTTTAAATAAAAAAAAATCAAATGGTCTTTTGAAAGTGCCCTGATAAAAAGCTATATGGATTTGGCTTGTTTTTTTTCTCTAGCTGAGCTATGGTAATTATGTTAAAAAAACTTCTAAGACTGGAAAATGTATTAGATGAATATGCCACAATAAAATATGTTCATCATGTTTGAAGCAATAATTAACTTAATTATGCTAACGAGAATAGTAATTTATTATAACTGAATAATGAACTGAAATTATGTGAACTAATATGTAAAAATAAATATCATAATCACAATAATAATAATAATAATAATAATAAAATCTTTTGTAACATTTTTGCACTATTACAGCCTTGTATCCATTAACGACAATTTTATTTCATTTTTTTGATTAACTCATTGTGGTCCAATGTGAGTAAAGCTATTTGAGTCATGTGACTCAATCAAGGGCTCAATCAAATGTGAGCAATTAGCTGCTCAGCCAGAACAGACGAGCAGCACGGACACTGGATGAGCCAAGTGCGCGGCTACTGTAGCACAATCCCGTGGTCACTGTCTGGCTCCGCCTCCCAAACACCGGGAGGTGAGTGCCACTCGCTTGTCAGCAGGAAGTCCTGTGTGTAAATAACCGGCGGAGAATAAAACACTCTGCAGTGGGTCTGCCATCTGCCCGCAGTCACTCGAGTGGGGTCCCACATCATCAGCAAGCAAATTGGTATCAGAGGGAGTACGAGTGTCAAACAAACGGTCTCTCAGGTGGAAGGGTATCCAACGATCTGGTACAGGCAGGGGGCGAGAGCCTGTTTTGGCTAAACACACCCCAGGGCATTTGCCCGTCTTTGGGCCCAAACATGTGCTAATTTTGTTTTTTCCTGTCATCCACACCTAAATGAGTAAACGTTTACCTTTGACCATGTGAGCAATCTTCCCACAATGCATTTAATTTCATCATAATAATGGCTGTCTTTGCAGGAGAATGAGTGATGTGACAGGATTGTGTAAATCATTGTCCCTGAGCTTAACTGGAGGGGTGGGGACAGAGACTTCACGCCCCCATTAGAGGATCATTAGCGGAATAACCAGAATGTCTCTGTGGGAATTGGGGATGACCTGGTATTGGTCTGTCTTTCTAAGCTAAAATAAATCACGCTTCTTTGTCTTTTGATGTTTTGTTGTTTTGAATTTTCTCATTTGTGTTGCTTTGTAGCAACTGCTTTGTTTGTTGCAGGCTGCAATCTATCCAAATATCTTAGATTTGAAAATAAATGCAGTTTAGAATATTGAATTGACAAACAATACTTTATGGGTTTTTCTTGAGTAAAATGTGCGCAAATAATTGCCGTGCACTTATGCAATTTCACATTTTGTAATTCGGCCAGTTTTGTACAGATTAGTTTATCAGCCACTCACATGACTGAATACATGACTGAACACCAGTGCAGTGTGTACATGGTCACCTGAGCACATGTGCACTCACTCACAGTGCATGTGCCCAGTGAGAAGCCGTGACCTTCATCTGGGAGATGAGTAGGCAGACCATGTAAGCCTGCAAATAAATTCAACATCCGCATCTGAAAAAGCCACCATGCATTTCAATGTGAAAAATCCACACACATTAACTATACTCACCGCCTGTTTAAATACCCAAATCACATATTCTTTATATTTTTCTTTATATATTTTTATATTCCACTGAGATGAAGCTGTTGTTCCCATCCAGGTTTCCAAGAAAGTCAGTTCTGTCAAAGTTTCAGATGCTGTTTTTTTCAGGACTTAAAGTAAAGCAGAATTTGGTTGTGTTGGTCTCAAGGTATACCCCAGGAAGCAGGGTTACAACCTGACAAGGAGCAGGAAGTAAGTCTGCCTGCTTCACAAAGTCGTATATTCATCAATTTTTATGACCGCACTGTGCTCTGTAACTGTAATATTCAAAGCCATAACTTTGTGCCTGTCACGCTTCGTCGTGCAGCGGTGGAGTCCGGCAGGCAAACACAGGCAGTAGGCTGGAGTTTGGGCAAAACGGGTGTTTATTACGGGGAGGACGCAGGTTTAGGGATCACGGGAACGGGGTGGCACTCGATTCACACAGATGACAGATCTGGGGAAACTAACACAGACGCCGGCTAAATACAAACAGGAAAGGCAGACACGGATTTACAACAGGTGGCCACGATCAGGATCAGACACGAGGTAACGAGGGGGGCGTGGCACACACGAGGCTCGGACGGGCAGATCATGACAGTGCCTATATGGAAAAGTTTTTTTAAAATAACATCTGATTCTTATGCATTTTACCCAAATCAGATAAGCTCTTTATATATCACTGAAAATAAATATACAATCCATATTAAATGTATGTGTCACTAGTCATATATGTCCTTTATTCGTGTAAAATACATATGAAATAATGTATCATCCAACATACAAGTCCTACGTTCATGTACAATCCATATTATATTTCGTGCAAAATTCTTTGAATGAACTCGGCTGAATCATGGACAGCAGTCCCGCACTAGAATAAGTATTTTGAAAGGAATCATCCCTTTTCAGGTGATGCATTCACTTTCTAAGAGCAAAACATGAATTTTCTCATGTCTAATTAAACCAACTGAACATGGAGAGATCATACATGGAAATATATGTCTTTCATAAGAATAATTTAAAAGCAATATCAATATTTAATATTTTATTAAATAATAACAAGCAATAAACATGT
>JAODUD010000027.1:79726-97246 GCA_026784285.1 Stomatorhinus walkeri
AAGGAGAAAGGGGGGTGGGGGTGGGGGGGGGGAAACTGGAGTGCCTTCCTGGGCAAAATGTGCCACAGATTGGAAGGTTCCGAGAACGAATTATAGGGGGAACGGGGGGTTCCAACCCCCAATAATCAGTACCAGCCAATACAACCCCCAGGACCCCCTTTCATGGGTGGAGACCTTAACCCTCCAAGGCTCGACCCAAAGTTAAGCCCCTGGACCCAACAGCTCAGTGGGTGACTGAGAATTCTACTTCTGTTAAGTCAGCCATTTTCTGGATGTAATGTAATGTTTGAAAGGGAGACCTACATTATATAATGTATATATGTGTATATAATGTATATTTGAAATGGACTTATGGAGATCCAGTAGGTTCCACTACAAGTAAGGTCAATGCTAGGTATTTCTTTAGCTGGGTGGCATATGAGGGGCCATATTTCATACAAAGGTGCCAACCAATGATATTTTTTGAATCAGAGAGTCACAGGATGTTAGGCATGCTGTGCACCAATCAGCTTTCAGCTGCCCCTGAGCCCCTACCCCTGCATACGCCCCTAGCTGCAAGAGCCTTGGTTTTGTTATGGTCATTGCCATCAGGGAACGTGACGAGTCCATGTGCCCATGTGCAGGGGTATTACAGAGATACCCTGGGTGAAGAGATCTTTAGGTGATGGGCAACAGAGGCTCATTCATGGAGAAGCTCCTCCACGTCTACAGCTAGGAGCTACCAGGACAGGCTCTTCAAGGGAGAAGTTGAGAGGAGGGCAAGCAGGAGAGATCTGGGACAGGGTCACCCCCAGATTCATGGTGGTGTCTTATCACCATGGAGATGACTATAAAGCCTCTTGCACTCATAGTTCAGGGACGGTCAATGTTCCCTCACTCCTTGACAAGAAAGAGGACATCAAGGCGCTTGGCCTTCAGCCTTTGGTGTCTGCTGCCTCCCCTGGGGGGCTTTTCAGCAAGTCCAGCCCCCAGAGTCAGCATTCAGGGAACCAAATCTCAGTTGCGTAGCAGCCTAGCTTTGAAAGTGACACGTCAATTTATGCGTTTTTACCGAGAAGAAATGTTTGGAGGGAGTAATTCCCAAGAAAAACATAAAATTAAACAATGCCATGTGCGGGAGAGAGCTGCCATTACCGAGCGACTTGCTTTGTTCCTGCGACGGTAATTAACTGCGATCATCAGCCTTTCGTGCCGAATGCTGGAATATAAATCAATTCCTCTGAAGCTCGGTGGCCACGTCTTCAGGCTGTTTTTCTGCTGACTCGTCCCACACTTTGAGCATCTAATGCAGAATTAAGAGACAAAGAGCCAGAAAGAAGTTAGAAAGAAGCCTGACAGCTCGTTCCTGTAAATCTGAGTGTCTGCCAAATAAGGTGAGGTTTGACAGGAACGTGCTCCCACAGGTGATAATCTTAGTGCCATTTTAAGCTGGACAAGGATAGAGCCTGTCTCTCTTCTTCACGCTGATCACGTCCCCCTCATGACCATCATATCCCTTGCGAGGGGGGGGGGGGTTTCATCTTAAATTTTTCAGCGCTGTGTCATTATACTAAATTGCCTAAGTTAAAAGTCACTTTTCCACAGTAATGTTAATTCGGAATATATGTAAACAGAGCGATGAATCATAACTCTGCTTATTTACTTTTAAATTGGCCGCGGGCAGAGACGAACCGCAGCCCGGGCCTGAATGCGAACATGCATTGAGCCCCACGGTTGTTAATGGCCAGTGCAGTCGGGCTTGTCAAACACACGTGTGCGTGTCACAAGGTGGAAGTGGAACACACCTCACATGGCTTTCAGGTCAGTACGAACACGTCCCCAGCCATTTTCATCTTTTATGACGCCCTTGATTTTGTCAAAGAATGACAGCAGGCAGTGCGTCAGGCCAGCCTGGTAAATAACCTACACATCTCATTACTAGCTTAGATGAGGCGCCCCCTAATGGTGAATTGTGGGATTGTTGAGTCCACTGCAAAGGACTGGCTGCGAATGTCCCCTTAAGGTCCTCACAATGACATTCCCATGTCTTCATAGGCATCTTTTTGAAAATGTCACCATGTTCCTCATGCTCGTTACGTGATCACTATGGCGATAGAATAGCCTCATCTTGGGCCGCGTTTTGGGTGTTTGGAGCTTTTGAGCAGTCTGATACATTGGAAGACGTCAACATCACAACCCCTCCTTCCACTTCTACTGTGTCTGATTTTCCCCTTTCTTCCCTCCACGTCGGAATGCGAACTTCTGGTCTCGGATTTTGCCGTATCTTATGCATTCCGTTACACCCGAGCGAACAGATGGATGATTTCTCAAGTGAACCCAAAGACAGAGAGCCCTTCGTGCCAAATGAAGCCTTGATTTAGTCATTCCTGGCCGGCTTACTACGCCATAATGCCGTCTCTGAGGTGCTCAGTGCTTCACGATCCCATTTCTCAGCATGGCTGCCTTTGAATGCAGTGCAGAATACCGTCTTGGTTTACGATCCTGGAACTGAGAAGGGAAAAAATAGCATAGTACTCCAAGGAAGAGGGCTGACACACAGGAACTGAGACGACCACTGCCTCCCATCAGCTTGGCACATATAATTCATAACTAACTTATTCATCACTAAGTTAGTTCACATTGCACTACATACACTGCACAGTGTTAACTTAGAGCACTACAAACACTACATGGTGTTAACGCAGTGCAGCATATACATCATGCAGTGTTAACACAGGGCACTATATACACTGCACAGTGTTAACTCAGGGCACTATATACACTGCACAGTGTTAACTCAGGACTGAAGTTAATAAATAATGTCCTAAATTAATTCTCATTTTATTATCTGTTTTTTTACTGGGAAGAGATGTTTTACAAGGCAGAAGCATGTTTTGAAATCACTGTTTCACCAGGAGGAATAAGAGGGCTTGATCACGGAGAGACAGGGCGGGATAAGCTGGACAGGTGGAAGAGAGGGTCAAAAAAAGGGGCAAAGATGGTAACGGGTTAAGGGAGAAGAAGTCAGTGGATGTGGGGGGGCATCATAGATCCACAGGAGGTGTAACAAAGAGAACCAGTCAGCAGGAAGGAGGTGAAGGTCAAGCCAGTGGGACGAAGGATCGCCTTCGTCCCACTGGCTGAGTTCAAGACAAATATTTGTTGCTATTCGACTTTCTGGGGGGGGCCAAAGGCAAATGGCAACGAGCTTCTTCTGTTTGCTGCCACCAGCCAGCCTAATGAATACAAAAAAGCCTTTTGTCCCTGGTCCTCCTGCCTGCTTTCAGATTCACACCTCCCACGCTCCTATACATACGGCCGAACACGTCGGCACCCCGTCCACGGTCGAGAGGCAGATTTATCAGGAGATCGATGCCGTGTCGCAGCCTTCCCGTTATTGCGCGCAAGCGGCAAGGGTTCACGTGGTTCATGAAAGGAAAATACGACGCATAATCTATTTTAATTTCTTCACCTTCAGCCACATCTTATTAGGTCTGACATCCGCTAATACATTCATATTGTGTGACAAATGTATTCTAGAAACTTCTATAAATGTCCTAGCGCAACCCCAAAGAGTTTAAAAGGTGTTGTGCTTCACTATTAATGTTGCTGCACACCGTTTATCGGTTATTATATTGATGTTTCTAGGGTATAATTTGATGTAAACATGTAATTAGTCTATGCCAGACAGGCAGTGCAACTGGTTCCAGTAATTACCTGACAGGAGATGACAAACATCGAACGGAATAGATGATATTCTTTGTTTTCTCAGGTTCGTTTTACTACCGCGTACACATCCACGAACCAGAATTATGGCTTCAGAGCATCAACAGGGGTGTAACATTTGTAAAAATTGATTAGACAGTTCTTAGATTTAGTTACAGTCTTCTTTCTTAAACCACTGTTAAAGAAACAGACATCATGATCATGACAAGCTTCTGGATGTAGTGTGTGGCATTCGCAGTCGGGATTTTATAAATTTCCCATCTCCCTGTAGAGGACACACAAAATCAACACTCCAGTTTGGTGGAAATGTTCCCTGCCCCCATGCCCTTCTCTGCACACCTCAGGCCCCCACGATGGTGTTTCCTGTCCTCTGGGTTTCTTTTAAAATGCTTAGACCTCTTTAAACTCATCATCCTGCACCTTTCTGCGGACAGCCTTGTAAATTTAAATGAGCAGGTATGGCGCTCTTTCTCTCTCTCTCTCTCTCCTTGTTTTGTAATCTTTAATAAATTATTGCCCAGTTTCACTTTAAATATCTCTCCTGCATGATCTGTCTCTATGCTGGTTACCTGTTTTTTTCTTTTAACAATAACACAGTCATCTGTATTCCTGGGAAATCATGTCAAGACAGGCTAGGTAAAAATACAAGAGGCCCTTTTCACGTATAAATCCTGCATGGTTGCCATAGGAACATGAATGCAGTGAGTGGATTTAAGTTTCCAGTAAATGACAAAAGGATAAAAAGCTTGTGCCAGCATGGACTGTGAGGCAGGAACTACATGGCTAAAAGTTTCTTCAGCTAAATCCCGAGTCCTCACTGCATTATCGCCTCCAGTGAGGCCAGCTGAATGTTAAACTACCGACGCGCATGCCCATATACATAATTCACCATGACCACACCGTGTAAATCCACATGCTCCCTCGTTCTTAAAAACTCTTCTCCTTTTTTTTATTCGTACGGTGTATCTGTTTAGAATCAGAATCCAATCAGAATATAGAACAGAAATAATGACACTAAACAAGTAAACAATATCGAAACACAACAGAGAGCAGAATAACAGGTTGTGCAAAAGAACATTTAAAACAAGACAATAGAGAAGCAAATAATAGCCTGAAGATACTATATATTAATGAATAACTTAGCTTGGTGAATTATGACGCTTTTCCACTGCCACCAAAAATGAAGCCGTACTCGTCCCAACACAGCCCTGCTCACAAGAGAGAGCCAAGCAGACCAGGTCGAAATGCACCGTGATGCTGGAACATAGATCATCTGACGGAAAAAAAGGCATATATTCTATATATTGTTCATTATGTGCTGGTGCATTCTCAATAACAATTACCAAACTTTTACTTGAAAGAGTTAGACGGAACAGTTGAGCATAATAGATTCGTGGTGCAAATCTACTCAAGCTAATGCTAATTCCGCTGGCATTTGATGCTATAACATAACATGGCGATTCTCACTGATAGAAAATTAGGAAATTAGCACACAGTGAATCATGATGTATACCATGAGACTATCGCTCACCAAACCTGGCAACACCTTTATCGAGCCAGCCCTTCCGCAGTGGAAAACTGAAGCCAACTGGAACCGCACTGTATAGTATGGTTCAGGTACCTGTATACCAGTGGAAAAGCGCCATCAGTGCTCATGTACTGTGAATGGGGCGCGGTAGGGACATGGATGCAGATTCAGGGGTCCCAGCAGGGGCCCTTGAATACATAACCTTATATACATTAGAGTTTGACTGCCACGAGGAAGAAACTTTTCTGCTGTGGGTCTTCATGGACTCCAGTCTTTTGCCAGAGGGCAGCTTTTAGAATATGCAGTGGCAGGGGAGATGGGATAAGCTGTAATCTTCTGGGCTCTTGAATTGGGTTTCTAAGAGTTTAAAGGGCCGACGTGAGGATGCTGGCAGGTGCCGGGTCTGTTCCGGATGGCCCGACGGGAGCAGGATTTGCAGACGGGTGGCGGCGGTTCTCTGCCGGATTCCGCGCATCTGGAGCGTCGCGTCTGCAGGCCGAGGTCTCTGTGGCACCGCGGCTGCAAGCCTGCGTTGCTCTACAGAGGAGGCGCGCGAGGCCCCGTGGCCCTTTGACCGGCCCTTTTGGATTCATGACTAATTCAACGCCACCCGAGTGATTCATGTCTTATTATCATTTATCGGCTCACAGTGCTGGGCAGCTGCCGCTAGCTTCAATGAGAAGGAGAGCGGCGAATCGAAATTAATATATTCATGTGCATAGCTGCTGTGCACAGCTTCACGTGGAGGGAATCTGAGAAGAGCTCCGCAATTAGCATTTCAGCTTTATATACTGTATATATATATATATATATATATATATATACACACACATGTTGTGTGCATAGATGTTTAACCCCATTTGATAGGGAATGCCAGGCGTCGACCAAAAAGTAGAAGAAACAGATGGCAAAAAGAAAATCTGCCCCTTTCCTTAAAGATTTTGAACCTCTGTGTACAGATATAAATACACACAAATGCATTTGTCTTCAACCATTGGGCTGTTTTCACAAAACTGTAGGATTTATTAATTATGATAATTTATTAACTGTATTTCTTAATACATTTATTATCGCTAATTAAGTGAAATCAGGGCTGTTTGGTTTACTTTTTAATAACAGATGTGTTTGTTCAGTAGTGTTATAATATTGAATCTGTGCTCTTCAGTGTGAAATCAGGAATGTGTTAAAATCACGATTCCAGAACATTCAGCTCCCCCCCCATCCGGAGACAGTGATTAACCCGCAGCTGAAGACTGATGAATTGCAGGTTGACAGTTAGATTAAACTGCAAGGTGTTTGGTGGCTGAGAGTCCAAGGTCCCAGTGGGCAACATATCTTGTTTTTTTGTGTGTGCAGAGAGAAGACAAGTTTACTACGATGACCTTCAGGTGGACGTGCAGGTAGTAGAGGAGCTCAGTCGGCCCCACGATTACCATCTCCAAACTAAGGGGGCGCAAAAGTAGAAAGTTCAGGTTCAGGAAGTGCAGATCCAGACCAAGATTTTACATTTACATTTACAGCATTTGGCAGAGCGACTTACATAAGTGCTCTAAGACTCTACAATGAATTTCTAGCTCAATAAAACCAAGGTTATGCATCTGCATCATAGATCATGATTTTATTTCAACTGGTTGAGTATAAAGAGTCACATTCACAGAGTACTCAGCTGGTTGGTTGAAACAAAATCTTGATCTGGATTTTTCCTTCCTGAACCTGAATTGGCCGAATGGCCCCCTCTCGTTTGTAAATTTCTTATGTTCTTATGTTCTTATGTAATTTTCCACCTCCGGATGGCGCTCTTGGCACCACCGAGGTCTTCTCCTTGTTGAATTCCCCTATCAAACTTCGGGCCTGTCATAATTGCATTGATTACGGCAAATTAATAATAACTGTAATTGTCCCATCGTAGCTGCACGAAAAGGATGATTCAGAAACAGTCAATTGATTACTTTAGAGATTTATACATATTTATGAATCAGACCAGATTCCTATCTTCCCGATACCTCGATGCAAATTTATGCAAGGATACGGACTTATTCTTCATCCCAAGGAAATCTGCCATAAAAGTACATTGTTCCTCCCTTATGTAGGTGGTAAGAGGAATA
Source organism: Stomatorhinus walkeri (assembly GCA_026784285.1). Lineage (NCBI taxonomy): Eukaryota > Metazoa > Chordata > Actinopteri > Osteoglossiformes > Mormyridae > Stomatorhinus > Stomatorhinus walkeri. Next base: position 87,065 of record JAODUD010000027.1, read on the forward strand.
GATGAATATTATAGACACTCACTCAGATCATGTTCTCATCTATGCAGCTGTTCGCTACCGTCTAACACTGCTGAGAGCCGGACCTGTGTCAGGTTCTGGAAGATGGAAGCAATCACTTACACATCTCTCCAGAATATCCCCTCAGCCACAGGCTCTGTGATAAGACTCTAGGGGTGACTTCAAGGGGCTTGATTTTGGAGTTGGCGGTGTGGGAGCAGCCAACACAGGGACACGGTGATGGACGCCCACGGCCGGGCTCCATGTTCCACACCCTAAGCTCTGCACAGCATAGAAGATGTACACTGTCTGGTCCAGATGTAACCGGTGCTCGACTAGCGCCCCCTTGTGGGGAGCAGTGTTGTACTGATTCAGGGTGAGGCCAGCCAGGCGGTTATAACCCACCTCCTCCTAAGTACATTTTACAAGCCTTCCCTTCACCCATGATGAAGACGGCACGTGGTTTTGGGGAGGAATGTAAAGCCCAGGATAGAGACCTTGAAATGATCTCAAATCCTCAGCTCAGACTCCAAGCCCTGCCAACATCGGCAAACTCCTGGATGTGAGACAACGGGAATCTCCCAAACGCCATTTTCCAGCGGATGAAAGGGAGGTGACACCTTCATCAGCCTCTGACAGGATCCCTGTGCTGTATGGCATCGCATATGCTGCACATTTAAAGGGCACACAATCTTTCTATTGACCAGGACCTAATTAAATGGGAACATGTGAAAAAATGCACCTTGTAACATTTCCCAGAGGTCAGATTTCAGTTCTCTGTTTCCACTCCCCATGTGTCGCTATTTAATTTATATATTGAAAAAAGAACAAGGAGAAGCTCATGAATGTGTGAATGTCCAAGAAACTGATGTTACATTAAATATTATATCATTATATTATATTATATTATATTATATTATATTATATTATATTATATAGAAATTGTCGCGTCGAGCCGGAGTCGGACAGACAAGGACAGGCGGGAGTCAGGATGATGGGTAGTGGAGTGGGTTTAATCAGGGCAATGGGATCGGAGCAAGGCACAGGGTACACGGGGAAACATTCACAAGACGCGACGAATCACACAGATGACAGGTCTGGGGAAGACCGATACAGACGCGGACTAAATACAGGCGGGTAAGGCAGGCACGGACTGACAACAGGTGGTTACAATCATGGATTGGCACGAGGTAACGAGGGGGGCGTGGCACACATGAGGCTCGGACGGGCGGATCATGACAGTAATATTATAATATTATCTTATTATGTTAGATTCAGTATAATGCTTAAAGCAAGTGTTTTATCCCTTCTTTGATTTCACTGTTTGAAACAGCTGCATCAGCGCCCCCTACAGCACCGGCACTGCACCTGCACCTGCTGTTTGAAGCCTCTCTATTAGGCCCCTGAGTGTGGAAGTACAAAGCCACCATGTCATTAGGCAGCACTCATTGCCCAGCCATCCCTGGTGCACTGGAACACAGCCGACATGGCACTCCTGTGATTGGGTTTTCTTTTCAATATTGTTCTTTGCCTGCAACAAAAAAAAAAAAAACACAGATGGCCCTCGGCCAAGATTTCTTCAAAAATGAGGCTCCAAAATCAATAAAACACTGTCAGCCGACACTATTCTGTTTCAATGTAATTTTTTCCCCGGGATTTTAGCGACGGCCTCTGCAGGGCACCGCAATTACGGCAATATGTGTAAATTCCCATTTATTACGCGTGCAGATTGATTATATCTTGTGATTCATATTGGCGCGGGCCTGTCTGTCCTGTCCCTTCTGTGATGTACACCGAGCGTCTTGGCCGGGGATGATAATGGCTGTATGCCGCCATGCTTGCCGCTCGCCGTGATGTAGGAGGTGCTGCTCCGCAGGATGCCCAGAGAAACCCAGCGACTGATGCTTATTTTCAGACACATATCTGCCGCTTTGCTGAACGTATTTTTAAGTCTCGGTTGTTTTCTTTTCCGTTCCCGGGAACGGTGTGGCAGCTCGCCAGGTAGACCGTGGCCTGCTCTGGGGCTGCAGGTTCGATTGCAGCCGCCCCGCTTGGCTCTTCCCGGCATTTGCGTGGGCGTCTCCGAAATGCGTCTGTTTTTTACCCAAAGATGAACCGGTGGCTCTGATTGGCTCTTGGCGGGAGCCCGTGGGAGTATGTGTGGGAGCAGAGTAATGCACTGGCTGCCCTGGATGTGCTTATAGAAGACAGCTGGAGGGATCTTAGCCACCACAGGCTATAGATGCATATTTACAAGCAAACAAACCCCCAAACACTTACATTACATTAAAGGTGTTGATGCTCCCAGCAGTTTAAAGGAAGATCCTTAATAAATTTCATTGCTTTCAGCCAAGGTAGAGTGTCACAGGATTAATCTACAGGAACCATGTACACATAAGAGAACGGTGGCATTCGTGGGGCGGCCAGAAATCGGTAGACCAGTGTTTCCCAAACCAGTCCTTGGGGACTCGCAGATGGTCCATGTTTTTGCTAACTCCCTGCTCCCTAGCAAAAAATGTGGACTGTCTGGGAGGGAGCTGGAAGGGAGCAGAAATGTGGACCGTCTGGGAGGGAGCTGGAAGGGAGCAGAAATGTGGACCGTCTGGGAGGGAGCTGGAAGGGAGCAGAAATGTGGACTGTCTGTGAGTCCCTGAGGACTAGGTTGGAAAACACGGCACTAGACAGTTCGCTACCCTCTGGGTACAGCGAGTTAATTTCAGTTTCCCGTAGACATCCGTCATCCTCCACTAGCCTGAGCTTTCAAGGTTATGCGTATGCATTCCAACGAGCGCAAAATGAGCTCAGAAGAGGATTTGCAGTAACAAAAGGGGGTTAATTCATCTGATCATGGTGTTAATAACATGTTTAGGGGTTTTAAATATTTCCTTTTTTATGAATAAATCCTTCCTGAATGTCTTGGTGCCCGTATGACTTTTGACAGACAAAAACTGCAGTAACTAGCGATTTAATCATCCGCAATGGGGATGATGCCACTTCCTCCTGTCTGTCACAGCCGAGAAGTTTAGGAAATAAATTGTATGTCCTTGATGAGCACTTGCAAAGAACACGTTAGGTCACCACTGGCGAAACACCCCCATAAACATGATTAATTAAATAATCAAATTATAACCCAGTCCGTATTCAGCCCGGGAAGTCATTAGCCTTTGACCCAGACTGGTAAGCTGGTAAGACTGGAAGAAGAGGCCGGCAGATTCCTGCAGAGGCGTGGGCAGCAGCTATCCCGAGGAAACAGGCTGCTTTTTCTGGCTGAGGAGAGACACGGGAGAATGAAGGCAGTGGAGATTTCATCCAGGCTCCCAGTGTCCATGACCGCTAGTCCAGTGCAGGGTCACTGTGAGCCTGCAGCCAGTTCTAGGGAAGGGAGAGCGGCACCCTAGACAGGCTGCTGGCTGCAGACTTAATAATCTATTAAATCTCAATTACTGCACTGAGGTTATTGTGGTGAGGTCAATGGTCAAGAGTCGTGTGGGCATTAATTGCCATCGATTGTCGTTAAAGTAGAAACTGAGGCATTTTGTGCTTTTGTGCCTGGCCCAAGGTATGGTCACCATCTTTAAAAAAATTGTTTTGCTTTCTAACAGATGACATTTTCATTCGGGAAAATATGTCCCTCCACTGTTTGTCCTGAACGCACAACATCACAATCCATTATTTTTCAGTTTAATTGACAGGAGGAGAACTGATTTCAATCCTATTTTATCACTGCACTTCCATAGTCATGTGACCTGGAGGAGATTGCACTGTAGCTGGAGCGCCTTCCTAAGCATAGACGCATGCAACCTAATGGTTTATCAAAAGGGCACAAACTACAGTATACAGAGAGTTATGCTCACAATCCTGCAAAAAAAAAGTAACAAAATCTTTTTTTTGCTTTCCATGCATAGCTAATGATTAATAAATGTTTTATACACCAACTGCGCTTGTTTACAGTATTTTTAGTTTGGTATTTATGAGTACTGTGATGCTGAGGGTCCATTGTGTGAGGAAACAGCTCTCCACATTCACTCAGGAAATCTTCAGCTCCACTCTGAAGCATTTCTGACGTTGGTGCCTGAACTTCCACAACATCAGAGACAGTGAGACATCAAGGGTGACAAAGGCTGGACTTGAAGGACTAGAAATTTCTGAAAACAGACGCAATAAAAAAAAATCCACGGCATCTCTAAAGTTGCATTGATATAGTTGCTGGTATTATGGGATGTATCTCATTTTGCGCCTAGGGCTGTAAATGCAAATGTTTGACCTTAAAAAGATGACATGATAAAGGATTGTTTTCTTCTTTCTTCTCTCCAAGTCGTTTGCCGTTTGTTAATTGATATTGGTCCGCACCTTGTGGGAAATCCTGGAGGTTTCTGTTCTGTTATCATTAATTCTATTTTTCAGGTGCGAGATTGGCAGGACCATCCCCCCTCCCTCCCCCCCCCCCACCTGGCATGACATCATGAGGCTTTTACATTCCAGGCCTCACCTCAAACATGCTCTTCAGAAGGTTTTTGGCAATTAAGCCATTTACTTCATGATCCCCTGGCCTGACGGTGCATGCCATCGATTCGTTGTTAAGCTCCTTGCTTGTTAAGTACTGGGCTATTGGTTTAATGCCTGCTGTGGTCGGCGCTTAAAAACGCACAACCGTCGCAAAGGTGAACTCTGGTACAAGCCTGGGGCAAGAGAGAAGCAACTTAATAATGATTGCTAAACGGTTAGTCATGTCAGTAGAGGTCACTGGGGGTCAAAGCCTACTGTCTCAATATCTGTAAGGGTGATTCTAGGATTTTTCACGATGGGGGTATTAGAGCAGCCAATTCATACACAGTGACCGACCTTATAATTAGCCAATGATTTGCTTCGAATTGGTGAGTGACAAGGGAGGAGCACCCTGGGGGCCAATCAGTGTTGAGTTAGGCCCCGCCCCTGTGTATGGGAAAATGAAAGGTACTCAATGCCTCTGCTGACTTCCACGATACATTTGACAGGGTTTTTCTCACTCTGCTGAGATTTTCTGGGAGAAATTCACCGCTGTGTCCTGGAGTATAACAAAGCAGGTTGTTTCCCTCCCGGACTGAAGCGGACAATCTCCAGACAAGAGAAACCAGCTGGAAAGTGAGACCCACCACAAGCTCTGATGCGGTTTAACTAAGCACACAGCTAGGCTCAGGGAGATCAGTGGCTTTTCATTAACAGGGTTACCTGTGGGCCCAGGATTGGCGATCACTCACCATGGCAACGCGTGACATCTCCCGACCCCCCCCACCCGGGGCTATTATCTTTCTATCGCCTACTTTTCTTGTAAAAACCAGGATGGGCTCAAGTGTCACATGTGATCTAAGAATTAGGGCTCTGCTGTCATGTGGATCTGGTTTGTGTCGTTATTATTATTATTTATTTTTTTTTTTGGTGGACCATTAAAAACACCCTCAAGATTGCAGTTGAGTTACAGCAACAGCTTGAGCCCGATTCCACCCCCTCTTGCTGTCAGGTGGTCTGTGGACAGCTCCAACAAGCCACATCCCTCCTAGGTCATACCCGTCACTGCCCTTCACACTACGACACCCGCGAACGTAACTGAGATTCGTTGCTCTTTTCCCCACTAACTGGAGCACTGTCCCTTCGATACGTGGGCGCCTGGCTGGGCATCGAGTTTTTTAGCACCGATACCCAGTCAATCAGTGACCATGGCGATGTCACCACGGTGACAGCCTCACCTGTGTCTCAGATGCTACAGTGTTTCACTCCCTTGCCCCGAATAAGGCATATAGGAAATTCCTAAACCAGAATTACGGAACTAAACTGCACCTGCACCGGGATACTCATGAACTGTTACCAGAGCGACAGGGTCACCTTAAAACATCTGGAATGGTGACTGTCACCCCGGTGACCAGTTCACTTGCCCCGGTGCCATACTGTACCACCATGACTTGCCCGTTTGTCTTCAGAGGCTCATTATTTTAACTTTGTTCATTAATACTGCAGCAGACCTTGCTGTGTCCCCTCCCACCGCTCGCAGCTTGCTCCCAGGCCCCCTCCCTCCCTCCCTCCCTCCGATCTTTATCACAGAGATTAGTCGTGACAGAGGGCTGATTTTGAACCAAATTAGATCTGAGGAGCCCCTGCCCATGGGCAAATGATCAGCTTAGTGCAAGGTCCTTGCTGGTGGACTTTCCTTCTCTAATTACATCTGAAGAGTTCAAGAGAGGCGTCCAAAGCTGAAAAATATAAGTGATATTGAACAGCATTTTTTAGCTTAATTAGAAATATTTTTAGTTTGTCTCATTATCAGCTCATAACTTAAAAAATGGCATCTTTTCTGAGTGATGGACCATTCCTTGCTGACCTAGGGAGAGAATTTTTTTATTAATTATTCACTCTTCTCATTATAAAAGGTCCTTAGTGGCCTTGCATCTGTTTATTTCTATCTACAATTCTGAAAACATAACTTCTCATATCATTATTTATTTTTTTCCTCAGAAATCTGTTACTGTGAGCATGCTTGCAATACATTTTTCTTTTTAATTTACAAATATTTAAAGATTTGTTGGGGAAAACACTGCCACCTGCTGGCTGGAATTTTGACCAGTTTTTCTTGGGGCCAAAGAGTAAGCCAAAATGCAGCTGCCATTTTTGCCAATAAATTCCTTCCACCTATAAATTTTACCTGCCTTCCCAGCACGGGCGCCAACCCACAGCACGCCGCAATCAATAATGAAGCAGATTTTTTGTTCCTCGGGAGGCTGTAGTTTTGAAGAATTTTTAAGTGTCTGGGGTTTGCATCTTCTCCCCGTGACGTCATGGGGTTTCCCCCCCTAGAGTCCAAAAACATGCTGAGGTGAACTGGATGCATGGATGGAAAATACAGCCTTGAAATGAGTGACTGTATAAAAATACACCTAACAGCCTGACCACTTTACATGTGAAAGAATATGGGGGATTAAAATATGGCACAAATCGCTGTGATGATGTCACAGTGAGCAGACCATCAGATCCGCAAACTAGGTTCTTATACAAACATCTAATCACAGCCTCTTGGTTGGGCAGACCCCTAGAGCGGAGTGGCTCCTTTCTGATAAAAGAGAGAACACTGCAGTGTGGCAAAAGCCTCTCTGCAGTTATACTGGTTTTTGCAACGGCAGATTTCCGCTCTGCTCTTGCGGCCTCAGAGCCACATGTCGGCTTGACTGATTGATAGTAAATGAGGGTAACATCAGGAAGGGCCGTGGCAGAACTTTAGTTTGGGGCGAGAATGCACACTGCTGCTTCATATTCAGATACGATGCTGCTCACTGTCTAAACAAATGAGCGTAAAATACGGTAGCGGGGGGGGGGGGGGTGGGCTTCGCCATCACACATTTCCTGTTCTAATTGGAAAACGAAATCGAATTAGTTTGGAATGGGGGGTGGTAAACAAGATACGTATTTCTCCGAAAATATGGAAATCACTAAGCAGCGGGCCGTCAAGGATACATTTTAATTGTGTCATTATGTTAATTGACTGGTAATTATTAAAAGGTGCGCTTCCTTAACCTGGCTCTCCTTCTGTTTTCACGCTTACCTTATAAAAGCAGAAATGCCTAGAACTGCAGCTAAATAGCTAAAAGGGCAAAAGCAAGTGCGGTCAGATCAGTTTCAGTCTGTTATTTATGAAAGGGAATGGAAACAGCAAGAGAATTAATCAGAATCTCGGATTACATTTGGGAACTGAGACATGAGGTATTAGCGGACAAGTGCTGGCCGCAGGACAGAGAGAGGGAAGGAGAACTGCGACGGAGGGAAGGGGAACGGCGACAGTGCATTTTTCTCTGCATGCGGCTGATTGATGAACCTGAACCGCGTCGTCTAACAGGGTCCTTGTCTCGAGTGAAGAAGCTTGACAAAAAGCAAGGCATCAAAGCTTAGTGAAAGTGCCTCTTCTGCGTGGAAACTGATTTCCAGCAGCGCTGTGGTTTTTATGGTCTTGCCAGAGCGGAAAGACCACCCCCTCTAGGGGAAGCCATTTTCTGCTCTTCAAAATTCTCATGAACGACACCAGCACTCTGGTCATCTCTTGGCAGTGTGATGACAAGTAACGTCACAAGTCACAGCTTCCTGTCCATTGAGTCACTGCAGCGTCTTTGCTGAGTCACCGCTGCCTCACTCTCGGGTCAAAGCTGAAAGACTGCTCTTAATACAATAGAAAAAAATATACTAGGAATGGTTCTCCGGGTGGTTATCACAGGAGACTGCGAAACAAACCACCTGACTAAAAGGCTAACTGTGAACATGGAACTGTGGAATGTGGCTCCTCCCCCATACTGCCCCCTACTGGAGAACGGCGTGGTACTGCCACTCACCACCTTTCTTTTCATTACTGGAACCATTGCTTACCCTATCAGCAGTCTTTATGTTTCTACATTGTGATATTTATTTCTCTGGAATGCTCTATTACCTAACGGGGGGGTTTTCTTTTCAACACACAGGTATGGTTTAGGTCAAGGCCATGGGAACTATGACAGTCTACCCCCATTGGCTTCCACCCCAAATCCTGAGCTCCAAGAGCATTTGATATTCTCCACCTGGGGGGGCAGTGCCTCGCAAAGCTAAACCATTCTGTGGCAGGAATAATCGACTGCGAGGACACGATGTTTATCCTGCTGCCGCAGAGAAATTTGCCTTCTGTAACTTGATACAAAAAGGGAGACCTCTGAGAGTACAAATGCGGCGGAAACAGCATTTCGCTCCAGCCTGAAGATCCGGTGGTGCCCTGAATGCCATTCTCCACCGGGAAGCCCAGCATCACCTCGAACATCCGAAAGAGCTCCTCTCCATTGTTCAGTAAATTACCGAAAATGAACTTCCTTGGAAAAGTTATAAATCATTTTAAAAGCCTCCATTATGAGGGCACCCTGAAGACAGCCATGTAGGACAAACATAAGTACATCCTGAAAAGCCTTAATAATAACTGCATAATTAGCTGAGGTCCCATAATCATTGAATTGTCGCAATTTCCTTGGAGTCCCTTTTGAGTCTTTATTCTTTGTAATTGCTGTTATTTTTTCCAAACAGGACAATGGCTCCTTTGGTTTAAAATAGGTCTTGTAGCAGTGGTGTCAGTCAATCAGAGGGATGGTCTGTATGCTGCGGGGTGCTCCTGGGGGGGCACGCCATCCCATATTGGTTTGGGGGGGGGGTCAATGCTGCAGACACAAAGCATGGACGGGGAGCCGGAACACGAAAGAGAAAGAGATGGAATTAAAAGGAAAACTCTGATGCCACTCAGCTCGTCCTCATTTCCATGTCCTTGCAAGGGCAGGGCTGGGGGGGGGCGCCCGCGTTGCATATGGCCGTGTGAGGTTTCCAAACAATGGCTGTGCCCCCACTGTACCCGACGAACCTGCCATCACCGCGGGAACGAGCCACTTCGCGATAATGGCGGCATGATTGAATGGGGTGGCATGTGGCCTTTGCGTGTTAGATATAATTTTCACCGAAACGGCACTTATTCCCACTTTGATCCCACTGAAAAGCCCGGGACACACAAAGCAGGCGTGACAAAAAAAACAAAAAACACTGTTCTAGTCGTCCATCCTTCCTACTGACACACTTCCTGCTTTCTTTCTTTCTGATTGATGCCTTAACTTTACACTTCTTTCATTTCTGCCTTATGGGGACAGTGTGATGGTGCAATGGCTAGCCCTGTTGCCAAACACACACCTCAGGGACTAGGGTTTGAGTCTCTGACATAGTTCCATTTGTGTTGAGTTTGCATGTTCTCCCCATGTCCTGTCTGTTAATTAACAGCGCGACTGTTACCGACAGTGAGCTGCGGGAGTCGCGTGAGCGGTGTTTTCTGTCCGCGTTTAACTCCGTACAAACACCCGCGGGGCGATAATAACTAATAATATCTAACATTGGTTACGTTACCCAGCGCCGGAAAAGGACAGTTGCTCCTGAGCTTTACTCGGTCGCCAGTCGGGGCTGGGGGGACATTTTCCACTTTTTTCCCGCTCCGGCAGTAACCTGCTGTGAGGGGGGTTTTGTGGTTTTTCGACCTCCCAAGAGCAACTTCGATTTCGCTTTGTTTTTAGTTCATACTTGGTTCAGGCAGAAGTTCTTTTGGTAAGTAGTAGTAAATTTATCGGATTCAAAATTTTAAATAATAATTGTTTCGTTTTAACACTAGTAATAACTTAT
>JAODUD010000027.1:112348-143161 GCA_026784285.1 Stomatorhinus walkeri
CCCCCCCCCCCCCCCCCCCGCCATGTTTGAGGGTTCTGACATTTCACGGGGAATCCGAAACGGCAAGGAGGGAGACAGTAAGGAAAGCCTTGCATCTCGAGAGCATCAGACCTCAAACTGACACCTTTTTGCCCATCCCTGAGCTCGGTGTAGCCAATTAACAAACGACACAGCCTGTGGCAGAGCGGCAGGGAGCGCAGCAAATGAAAAATGGGTCATAAAAAATTTAAAAGGTTGGAGAAGCCTTAGAAACACCCCCCCCCCCCCACTCACAATCTCTCCGTGTGGGTCGAACGCTTTATCTGATAAATCAATCTCTCCGAGTTCAGCCTATATCTCTATATTTATTTTGCACAAATATGCCTACAAACAGAGAATAAAGAATTCCTAAATCAGTCTTTATTCTGAATTCATATTAAGGCACTGCGTTGTCACCATAGAGAACCATGGTTGTTCGATTCTGAAAGAATGTGGTCACTAATCGAAAGTTCACTGCTGGATGCATAATGGACTTTACCATTGTCTGTCCGCGGGGAATGGCTTCTATTAATGTCATTGTGTGTGACATTTACCGTTATTAACAGTCCCTTTGCCGACACTAACAGCCAGTCTTCTCTTCCATTTCCCCAGTGCACTGGGGTTATTGCTGCAGCTAAAAATGGTCAAGACTTGATATAGACTAGCACTGACCCAAATAGGCACTGGCTCCAAGTTTTGCCCATGAGAGAATACCATTCAAACGGACTCCCTTTTTTAATTCGCAAGTGCAGATCTTGGTGCCCTGTCCATCCGCCTAGAGAGCTGGGGGGCAGGCCAGGACAAAGCAGTGTTACAATTGCGCCATTTCCAGAGTGACTCTCCGCACGCTGTTGGCTGTTTCTGAACATTTACCATACAAATGGAGTTCACTCGGCTTACAGGCAGACCCCGGGGTAAAACGTCTGACTTATGGACAACTTGTACTTAGAAACAACCTGCCATTAAGCCTATTATATTTTTAAAAATTGGGTTAAATACAAAACTTCATAATAGCAAACGTGACGCTCGTGAAAAGATTGTGTTTTCAGGACTTCATCGACTCACGCTTCCGGACAGACTGTACTTACTTTTACTGCTACTGTATTTTTATTATGTACTCTGTATTATGTTATTTTTCTGACTACAAATTCGACAAAGACTTAGGGAAGAGATCTTGTTTGTAACCTGGGCACTGCATGCGTTTTATAGACTCTCCTCACAGACGCTGTAAATCACATTGAGCAGGAGGCCGCAGTTTGGGTCATTCTAGTCACTAGATGTATCTGACAAACCTTGGACAGAATACATTTACCCGATTCAGGGTTGCACGGAGGTATATAACATTTGCCGTAATTAGCATGCGCAATTCACAAGGACAGCAGATTATCACACCTGCTCTGAGATTCGTCTTCCCTTCTGAACTGACAGATTTATTTTCTCTGTGTTCAGATAAGAAGGAGCTTTAGAAAAGGCTGTGCTACTTAATTTTGCGTTTGTGTGTTCCTGTGTGTGTCTTGGGTTCACTACTCCGAAAAATGAAATGAAAGTCATTATATATTTTTCTTTTTATCTGACTGCGAGGGTACAAGGTGGCGTCTGTGTTTTCTGGTGTGTAAAATGCCCCCGTCTTTCAGTACACACAGAGCTGCGTGTGATTCCATTGCTCTTATTAATAATTCACGTCCGGTGCCCTCAGCGTGGCTCTATTTCTGCAGACAACTGTTTGACTCGTTTCTCGCGTACGGACTCTCCACGGGACCCTGAGTCTGTTTGTCAGCTGTAAAAAAAAAAAAAGAAAAAAAAACAGACAAAAGGTAGTCACATCCGCCAACCTTGTGGACGACCCCAAACTTTGCAGTAGTGCCTGGGGGGTTGGGGTCCCTGCACCCAGATCTCATCGCCGGGCCACCTCATTAATTTGACTGTGCATCGAAGTAACTGCAACCCACACCCCCGCCTCATCAGAAATGAGACACAAAATGAGAGTCCAGTGGGGTCGGAGGGGTGGGTGAAGGAGACATGTGGTGTTGGGGGGAGCAGAACTTGATATCAATAATTCACTTTAATCCTGATACAACCTCCTATTGGAGCTTAATGAAAAGAAAAGGATTAGTCACAGTGATTTTACCTTGCCTCCAGTGAATATTTGTGTTAGGCTCCGTGTCTGACTCCTTCGCCGGGACGGCCGTTCTCGTTACCCGACAAAACCGCCACGCTCGTAATCACGGGAGCCCACGCGGCTGTCCCTTTAATTGGCATGTCTTAACGAGCCAATCCCAGGTGCTGACAATCTCGCAGGCTTCTTCCTCATGCATCTGTCACTCACTTCGGAAGAGGATAAAGGCCCCAACCAGAGGGGGAGGGGGGGGGGGGGAGGTGTTCTGGTGGGACGGAACCTGGGGTGGGAGATTTGGGGAGGTGGTGGCCCCTGGAGGGATCTGCGTAACCTGGACCAGAAGACGTACCCCTGGTCATCAGAGATTGCATGGTTCATACCAGTAGTCATCAAAAACTCCTACATCTACCCCCTCCCTCCCCCTTCACCCACCCAGACCTGAATCTTCACACACAGAGTCAGGTACGTGCCCCTCGGTGGTGATAGATTCCTCCTTGACGCGTTTCTCTTCTGATAGCCATGAAAAGATGTAAGTCAGCGTTTACCCCACACTGAACTGAGGTCTATGATTAAGTATTACTGTTAGTCCACAAAGTCGTTAGAAACACTAAGCGCTGGGTAATTAATCAGATGGGCCCACAAATGAGTAATTGATTTGCCATTAAAAATAAAAGTCCCTTCTGCAGTGATTTGTCAACGCAGCTAAGTGTGAGAAACCTGAGAGCTTGAAAAGTGTGTTGGGCTTACAAGTCCGCAGCATTTGCATCCCTGTCAGCTGCAACTAAAAGAATAGCCTGTTAATAGGTATGTAAGATAGAGCAGGAACGTGAAACTGAGTCTAGTCCATCCCATCAAGTCATTTTGATAAAAAGGCAGAGAAAGAAATTAAGCTTTCTACCCTTTTTCTTTTCCTTTCTTTTCCCAGACTGCACGTCTGCTGTGTCAATGTTTCACATTTTAGGGTTTATTCTGTCTGCTGTTGCAAAGGTTCGTTTTCAGTAAGACTTTTGAGTATTTGGTTTTCTCCCCAAACAAACATTCATGTTCACTTTTAAAACCCGTTCCCTGGCAACAAGGTGACAGCCGACGCTCTCATCCCAGCATGCCCCTCACCGCGTACCACTTGATGAGGTAATATCCTGAAATAAATTGCTTCATGTCATGGGAATAATACAGGGTGTTGGAATTTTAGTAGAGGTGTTCACAATGGTGGATGAGGGGGGAGGGTTGACTCGCAATATTCACCATGGCCAGTGAAAGCACAAGTGTAGCGCAGGTGTGAAGGACCAGAAGGTGTGAGAGCCTCTGCATATTTCCTAACCCAACTGTACTCGGAAACGTTGCCTCTCCATTACACTTCCTAGGAAAGGGCACGCGCTTGGCAACCCACACCAAAAATGAGTAACGACTGAATCACCATCGTACTCGCAGCGCTCCCTCAATTCCGAATTTGTCTACTGGGCATATTTTCACACAAAGAGCCAAATCAGAAAGTCCCTCTCAGGTGGAGAGAGTTCAGTTACAGTCATAACTCTTGGTGGGTCTTTTTCCACGCTTGCAGAACCAGGGTCTCCTGCCTCTTATTAACGTGCACCCCTTGCTGCGTTTGATCTTCGACGTGTAATAATCATGTTCCAGCACCAAGCCAGGATTCTGGAATAAATAAGCTATTGATTCAGCCTTTTGGGTCGAGCGCATGGCATATCGATTATGCAGATGCCTTTCCGTGTCTACGCCTGAGCATGTTCTCTGGTTACCCTAATAACCTCCCCCCACAACCCAAGCATGGGTCGATTAAATGCAAAATCATCTCCCTGCCGCTTGATGCTTTTCTGTTCATTACTAGTAGAAGCGGAACAGGATTGTGGTTCCCTGCTGTGTATGTATGTACAGGCACAGTATGGCTGTTTGTATCTGTGTCTCTGTTGTGTGTGCTTCTCGCTGACGTCGGTCCGTGACCCCCCCCCGCCAGCCTGACATGTCCCGTGACCCCCCGCCAGCCTGACACCTCTGGATGAAGGTGGCAGATACCAAGATCTCGGCAAGCTTGACAAAACCATTTCTTACCAAATGGGGTGGGAAGTAGAGCTTAACTGCTGTCATCTCCCCCCACCCAGCTCGGTGAAGGAGGTGGGGAGGCGCTCAGCTATGGGGGGGGGGGGGTTACAAAGGAGATGCGGGGTTTGTCATGTGCTTCCAAACTTAAGAGACCAGAATGGATTCTGAATGGCAACCACCCTATGTTACACCACCGATGACACCAATGCCATCATCAGTTTTCATTCCATGTAGCTGAACCCTCTCATCCCGTCCCTCAGCTCTGCTACCCACATCTACTACCTTCTACCCTTCATCTGATGTTTACATCTCGGAAAGGTGCCGCTTCCCCAGCTACTTGGGTTTTGGTCTCCCCACATTCCAACAGATGTCGACGGCTTTGGCCGGGGACAGACGGCTCGATTCTCTTTCAGTGCCCTTTGGTCCACCCTGTAGCTGATGCCAGGACATGCCAACATCCCGCCACTAACAGCCAAGAGCGACCTACTGTGTCTGACACGTACCGACGTTAGAACCTTTTCCCGAGGTCTGGTTCTCTCACCGGTAGATGCGAGATGATGCAGAGGTTTGTCGCCATCTAGTGGTAGGCACGAAGTTAAATATAACGTATGACTGTGTTTCGTTCCATCAGATGGGTCTTACATGGAAATGAACATATGTCGGATAATCGCACTGACTTTTAGGTGTGAGAATGAGACGGTGAGATGCATGTGAGGCTGGGATGGTTGCGCTGCCTTGCAGTATTTTTGACAACAAGCGTGCATCGTGCCCTACGTGGCATAGAGAGCCAGGTGTACAGCCATCCAGAATGTATTTACATACATTTGCTTAATTTTAATTTCCTAAAACCTTCCGCTGTGTGTGCGAGACGTCGTAAGTAACACAGGTTGTAAGCCGGGGACAGTCTGTACTGAAAACCAACAGGTCAGATGCCAGGTAATATATTAGAGAGGATGGCAATGCCAATGCAAGCTATTTGATCCGAACATGTACTGAGGTGTAACTGCAGCGAATCCCGGCGGCAGCAGCTACTTTGATGTGGTTCGTGAAGGGAGGAGACAAACATGAGTGCAGATTAATCAGGACTTGAGATCTCGCTTTCCGAAGCAGCCGTGCATGCATTTCTACTGGCATGCATTTCTACTGGCATGCTCTTCACCTTGCTGCAATGAAGCAGCTTGTGGGAAATTAGGAAAGAGGAGCCCCACTGTCCGACACGGAATGGCGCGTCAACACGCGTGTACATGTTACCGATTTCACGGACAAAGGAAGTGCCGGCGTCTTGCGAGCCCACTCTGCCGCCGGGATAAATCTGTTCCCGATATCAGAGCGGCATCTGAAGTAATTGAATGCGAAAGTATACATGCGGCAGGGCTCATGATAAATGACTGCAAAAGGTGCATGTAAATGCAAAAGCAGTGAATCGAAAGTACCGATTAACACTTAATGCGAGGGCCTGTCTGATTATTTTAGTAACGGTGAGCTTGCACAGGTATAAAGCTGAACAGAGCGCCTTGCACACGCTGGCTCGTACCAGTGGTGGAAACGCTAGCTTTTTTTTTTACCGCACCCCGAACCACACACCTTTGACACCTATAACTTGAGTTTCTCGTTCCAGATGCAGCTACACCTGAGGATGGTTTAGGCTCACAGGAGACGGAGAACGTGCACCGGGCGTGCACCTCTGTGCGTGTTCTGCATCGTCCCTCCTGTATCCGCAGACGACATCCACACAGCGGTGGCCAGGAAGCCACCGTAGATTCCCCCCGCCATGAGTCTCCAGCACACCGTTCCCCAGTTCGATCCTCGGTGACTCATAGTCAGTCCACATTTGTGCTCCCTTCCAGTAGGGAACTGGGAAGGAGCAAAAACGTGAACTGCTGTGGCTCCTCAAGGGCCGGATTGGGAAACACTGCTCCACGAATACCTCGCATGCCCTTTCAGCTCTCGCAAACATTTGCATGGGCGAGATCTCCACAGAGTCGTGGTTGAGCAGCGTGGAGGCCCTGCCACCGCTTCCCAGGGATGTTGTGTGGTTTTTTTTTTGCTTATATTCTCATCCATTCTGCTCCCTGCGGGTGGTTTTCTCCTTTGTATGCCACCTGCTGCATTTCCTGCGCCTGTGGGTTTGTTTCTCTTGGTCGTATCTTCCTCCCTGCCTCTGTTTCAGTCCACTGGCAGCCATAATCTGCTTCAAAGTGTATCCCTTGGCAGAAAGCACTGGGAGAGCTTTGATTGGCCAGATCACATGTGCGGGAGGATGGGTGCGTGGGTATCATGGGAATTTTCTGTGTGCGTCAAACCTCACAAAAGTTTCGACTAAACAGGCCCCCACTCCGAAGTGGCATCCGGACATTGCCAAATCTCACATATCTGCGGTTCTGGTTCGGACCAGTGACGCTGTCGGGTCGGACCTCAGCTGCATTCCGACACTCCCTTCACTCCACTCACTTTCAGAGGTGGATTATAGCAGATGAGCTCCAGACTTCCCCATCCATCTGTGTTGCAGTAACAGGGCTGAAATACCCAGGTGCCCCTGCACAAGGGTAGGTTTGCTGGTTCTGGGGCTCATGTGCCTTTACCCCTGCTACTCACCCCCTCCCACCGAAGTGTAGCGAGTGCCTCCACTGCCGGGCCAACAGAACAAAGGGCACGTCGGGCCCATTTAAGGGCTCAGTTCCTTTATCGGTGTGTTCTCCGTCATTCTCCTGAGGTGTGATCTGCGACAGCGAGTAGGAAGAGATAAATGAGGGTTTAACAGCGCAGAGGTCCCAGTCCTGCTCCCCGGCATTCGGACTGAGCGACTGAGAGCCCCAGGGCAGCGTGAGGGTTGGCATTGATCACCTGTTTCACCGGGGGGGCTTTTAGCAGTGGCTGAGGAGCCGGCAGCACATCGGACCGCCGGGCCCCAGCGGCCGGGGCCCAGAAGAACGGCTTACTAAGCTGGATTTGAAAGTTCATACGTGGATGAGTGGAAAATGAGTAATGACACCCGGGCGACTGAAAAATTCCTTGTCACCTCCTGGTCCTCGGCCCCTCTGTCACTGTCAACATGGTTTTTTTTTTTTTTTTTAAACGATTACTCACATTTTCATCGGGACTGAGGGAGATGGCGCCGAAAGGGGCTGGAAAGCTGGGGTGGGGTGGCATCTGCTTGGTGTCTGACCGCGCCTGCATCCCGCTGTCTCTGCACTGTCTGAGGCCCGGAAAGCAGGATCACAAAGGCTGCTTGTTGGCGCCAAGTCCAGCGGGATGCCAGGCACCGGGCGGGCAGCCCCCCCCCTCATTAAACAGCCATCGATCCTCGCATCTGCCTCCGGCATGCCGTCTGCTGTAGCGGGAGCCCCCGGCTCCGCTCGCCGTAACGAGGGGCTCTGCTCTCTGCAAGCTTTTGACTGACATCTGAAGCAGTGGGAGACTCCTGGTGGAGGAATTCTGGGTTCTACTCTTGACACCTGTCATGAGGCCGATTCTAGGTGGGGGGCATGAAAGAGACCATAATTACATGGGACCAACCTTATCATTAGCCAATCATATGTTTTGAATCGGTGAGTGACAGGGGAGGGGGCACTCGGGGGACCAATCAGCTTTTAGCTAGTGCCAGTGCCTCTTTGGCTCCACCCCTATATACACCCATTGGCCACAGCCTCCCAGTGTGTCAAGTTCACTGCCGAACAGCGACCTTTATGTGACCCAATGAAAACTCCAACCCCCCGTCAGACAAGATACCTGCCCTGCAGTGTTTCCTTCCCACTGCACTTTAAAGACAGCATAACGCTCACTACTGACGTAGCTCATTTTAAGCGCTTCAAATGTTATGCGATCCTCAAGAGCAGCTGTGATGTGGAGGACAGAAAAACAAACAGAACTTATTTAAATTAAATCACCTCTCTGCCTGGACTTTTCTTGTACCTTCAGTACATCCAGAAATCAGTCGCCCCGCGCAGCTTTGGGTGTGTTTTTCTTGCTCGTCTGTTGGGCGCCGCTTTGTAATTTGCAAACAGCTCAGAGGAAGGCTGTCTTCACATCGCAATCGCAACGATGATGCGGAAGTTAAACATCGTTATCAGAGGCACAGATCGAACACCGGCACTGTCAAAGCCTTGTGCGTTTCAGTTGAAATAACGGCGGGAGGAAGATGGTGTACAGGCCATGAATCTGAGTTTCCATCCCGACAGTGGATTACTGTCCTTTACTTCTCAGGTGAAAATGGGTGGGGGGGGGGGGCCTGCGGGGCTGTGCGCCGCACCTGCACTCTGACACTGCCGTTCATTCAACAAAGCAGAAGAGGGAAGTATAATAACAGGATCAGGGGTTGAGAGACTGACACTGAGACCCCGGAGCGTCGGGCTTTGAACCTGTGCAGGATTGGACCTCTGGGTTTATGGATCACTTACCTGTGGCGTGTGTGGTCTCTGTGGGGATTTCTGGAATGTGTAGCTGGGCTCCTGCCCCCCCCTCTATCAATCTCCCCCTGAGTAAAAGGAGGCTGACCCTGGACAGGGCGAGTAAGAACGGGGCAACTGAGGTAGTAGCCTGAGACACAAACGAGGCCTTCACATGGGAATTGTCCTGGGGTGCGTGCCAGCTGCCGCCACCGGATACTGGCCCCCTCTGCAGATCTTCACACCCAGAAATCTTTGTAACATCTGTGATCCCTCCCCGCAGCAACAGAAAACAAATAGGCTGGTAACCATTTCAGCCATTAACAAACACGGTCCAAGTTCAACCAAAAACCCTGATCGTTAGGATCCACTGGATGAAACAGCCTTTAAGGAAATTAGAGTCAGATCTGGGCTTGTCAAACCAGGAATCCATCATCCTTAATCGGGAGTAGTGAACTTAATTATACTGGTAATTAGGGTCAGGTCCATTATATTAAGTCCGTTTGCTGGCTTTGGTGGTGGTCTCTTTTCCTATAGTTTGCATCCTTGCCTTTGTGGAAAACCTTGTATGTTATTTTACATTGCAGTTCATTTTTGAATTTGTGTGTAATTTCATGTTTGACTACTTGACAGGCCAGTGTTGGAATGGCTGTGTACGGTGGCCCTGAAGGTCAAAACAATGTGCGATGTGGAGATGCTTGCAGACAATAAACACAATAGATTCATTTTCATTTGAACACTTTACTGCATATGTTATGCCTGTACTACACATTCAAGATAAGCATATTTACATTTCATTTTTTTATTTAAAAATGTAAAAATTCCTGAACACCCTCAAAGCACCAGTTTTATTTTAAGAGAACGTTCAATTTTATTCAGCTGCTCAAAATATTCAACTGCTTAAATTAAGAAATAAAAGAAATCCGAGGAAATCCTAAAAGAGGATTGCTTAGTCGGGTCTGCCTGCATGAGCGTCCGATCATCGCTCTTACCAGGGAATCGTTGGTATCAGCTATGCCTCGTACAAATGACACGCCTTTTTCTTTCCCCACACGATGTTGTGGTCGCATACAGAACTTTGTCTTCACCAACATGCAAACGCCCTTCAGAAAAGGCTGCTCTGTAACTCAGGCCAGCGAAACGGCGCCGTCCGCCAGCTCCGACGTGGGCTTCGGTGTTTCTCTGCTTTTTGGCAAAGGGATTGTATTTTTTTTAGCTGACTCCGTGTATCGAATTGCAGAGATTACAGAAAGCGGCTCAGTGTGGGGGGAGACACTTAATCCAGTCCCGGTGTTCGGTAATGGCCGGGCGGGGAGGACCCGGGTGCCGAGGGGAGTGGGAGGGTGGGGGGGGGGGTGTCCGAAATCAGGCGTGAGAACTGACAGGAAAGCTTGGCTACCGCAGATATAAAGCACAGGAGGGGGAAAGCGTGTGGCGGGGGCTAGCGATGTGACTTCTGCCCCCCATTAACACAGACCTGCGGAGGAAACCAGACGCATCGGAGAAAACGTCTCAGTGTCAGCAATAGTACTTCACAGAAGCTGACAAAAACAAGCATGTTTTTTTAAATCCTACCTACCTACCTACCTACCTATCTATCTATCTATCTACCTACCTATCTATCTACCTACCTACATTTTAAAAAATCCGCACTATTTTTAATGTTGGTCAGAATATATACTTGCACTATTGCTCTTTGGTGCACTGTTTAGCGTTAAAATGTATATCCATCCATTCATCCATCTTCTGTACCCGCTTGTCCTAGTCAGGGTCAGGAGGGTCCAGAAGGGTAACTGCAATTAACCTCAACATGTTTTTGGACTGTGGGGGGGGATGGAGGGAACCCCATGACTACACGGGGAGAACATGCAAACTCCACACATGTGGAGCCATGGCAGAGACTCAAACCCTGGTCCTAGAGGTGGGTGGCAACAGTGCTAATCACTGCATTACAATCCCAGCCACTTGTGTCTCTATATTGCATAGATTATTATTTATATGTATTTTTTCTTTTATTTGTTTTTATAATATTTCACATTTACAAGAAAACATACAGTGTTGCTCTACATGTACAATGATAAATATTCTATTCTATTAAATTCTATTCTACAAATGTCCTTTGTCCACATTTGAAGCTTTCTTCTGGATAGAACCGCCCCTCCCATCATGCCCCTGGTCTGTGACCCGGCCGCCCAGTGGTCATGTGACGCGCTGACTCACCTTCACACTCGAAGGCCTGTAGCACGGTGGTGTAGCTGTGCCCCAGCCACGACCTGTAGCTGCCCGGCACCCGCAGCAGGCGCTGCGTGCTGTCGCTGAACATGAGGTCCCTCCCGCCGTAGGCCGAAGAGCTGAACAGGGAGAAACCCTGTGGGGAGCTGGCAAATGCTGTCTGTTTGGGAAAGGGGGGGGGGGGGGTGCGTAAATCACCAGGAAAAAAAAAAGAGGACAGTGAAGACTTTCAAAATAGGGGAAAGGAACCATTATGTCACTGAGCTGTTAGCATCCCAATGTCACAGCGCCTTTGAGTCTAAACCAGGCAGCTTTGGCTTCACTCAGCACACAAGTGGCATACACAGAAATTTCAAGGAGCAGGTGCTCGAACCGGGGACCAGGCCAACTGGAGAATTTTGCTGATGGGGTTGGGATTTTGTGTGATCGTTGATAATTGAAAAGGGGCACTTATAACACCAACGGGGGCACTTTCAGTCATTCGGGCAAAAGGGGCAGGTGCTTGCTCGGGTACCACCCAACACGTGCCTCCACAGCACCACCTGCAGCCCACTGACCTGAACGCGCTCCAGAAACTTGTACACCCGGCACTTGTCCTCCAGTCGCACCACGACGGCCTTGCCGGGGACGGTGGCCAGGTGGCATCTCTGGTGGTCCGATGGGGCTGCCTCCGTGCCATCGGGGCACAGCAGTTTTAGGTCCTCCAGCTCCAGGTCCAAAGCCCACGACTCCTGATTCTTACCTGAGAAAGAGGAAGCGAGAAGACACTCCAGAGAAATGGCCCAGCACTGTCAGGCACGGCGCGAACTTCAAAGATGCCTCATTTTCATGACCCACCGCAGAGGTCATAGACGCCAGAATTAAAAACTCATAAATCTTTCTGATTTATTGCTGTGAAGACATTGAAAGGTAGGCCTAACAGCTGTACAGACCACACTTCAGCAAAACCCCAGAAGTCCCACACACAGCAGGGCTGCGGCTCTTACAAGCTGCTGGAATATCCGCAGCTACCAAAATAATCCTCATTAATTCAGGACGTGACTCGGAGGACAGAACTCAAGAGGGCAAGGGGATAATGAAGGCGTTTCTGTGGGTGAGCGCACTCTCACTAACCAGTGCATTACATAAGCGCAACGCAAGAGATCAAATTAATCTAAATGCAGGCTGCAAAAGACGCCGATCTACCAGACAAGGAAATACCGCCATCTGCTGGTATAGACGTACTGCAACGTTCTGTTTTTCGGGTTGACATACAATTCGCGCTATTTAAATTCGATATTTTACGTGGTTGTTACAATTGGTTTTTTACACGTAATTGGTTTCATAAATTATTTTTTACTTTACTTCAGAAGTGCTGAATTTTTGTTACTCATTCCTTCACCCATGACTGACACTTCAATATTTCTCATGTAATTGCTTACAACAGTTCTGACACATCGAATTTGTAAATGTTGTCATTAGGGTGACTTCAAAACGCTCCGCGTTTTAGCCAGGGCACTGATGTCGTCATAAGAAATATGAGCTCATTTCTGAGGCACAATAAGCGCTGCATGTTTACAGTGAAAGTAAAGGCGCAGGTCAGCAAACGCGCGGTGCGGGGAGCGTGGAGCGCGACGCACGGACCGCGGCAGAAATGCACTTACCAAGCATGTTGTCAAACACTGTCGTGTGCTTGACGAAAGCAACATCGCCAAGGTTTTCTGCAACGCACCTGGGTAAAACAAACCATATTTTATGTCTTCGTGCCCATAAAAGCTATACTATGGGACAAATTGTTTTACAATGGACGCTCAGTCTGACAGAATTAGCTCAGGTCTGTCGCTGGGGTGTACGGTATTAATTAACTAATTAACAATTAACAGTAAAGCATCGTTAGGGGAAAACAAGTATGAATCTTTTTCAGCCTTTATAATGAACAATATGGAGAAGCAAGGATGACAACATGAACTTTAAAGGAAAACCTTAACGAAGTCCCCTATTTTAAAAGGCACGCTGTTTATTTACAGATAAATACTATGTTGACGGGAGTTTTGGGGTCTGGTTGATGTTAGACATGTTATTTTACAGTCCAGTTGTGTATGTTGTGGTGCTTTTCCAGCTGAAATGTTACTATGACGGTACGACGAGTCTCTTCACGGACTTGGGATCGAGAGCGCTACATCCATATCTGCCTCAGTCCTTCCATTCCCAACCCCCTTACAGAAGTACCAGCACCCCCGCGTGTACCTCAGGGCCCCTGCCTCCCCAAAATGCCTCTCCCGGGGGCCGTTGACACAGATGTGTCGGTCGTTGTCGTCACCGATGCAGGCTTCGCACAGGTTCTTGGGATTCTTCCCCCGGGGGTCATGCTCGGGGTCCTTCACACCCGGAACGCAACTGTAGCCGAAGAAATCCCCCACCGCTGGTGCGCGTGAGGGGGAGGGGGGCACGTTCACGTCTCGCGGGGCGGCAAGGGCCCCTGGCCCGCTCGCCTTTCCGCAGCTTGCGTCGGGGGAACCAACCTTGGGGGAAGTTGCACTGCTCGTCCACGCTTATCTGCGAAGTGTTGACCAGGAAGCCGATGGGCACGGTCCAGCCCACCGTGGTACGGATACCCGGGTGACAGGAGCTGCGCTCGTGCATCTCCAGCAAGGACAGGTCGCTAGAGGAGCGTCTGGCCAGCGCCACCACATAGTAGCTCACCCCATCTGTCAGGGCGGAGATGCAACGGGTTGCCTTTGTCAACCTACAGGCACCTACACCGGGAGTTAAACCCTACAGCACCAGCGTACAAGCACTTAACACGGGTGTGGGAACTCACCCTCGCCGTTGTAGGACTCCCCGGCAGCCAGCTCAAGCCCGTGGCACCAGCCGGCTGTGTAGACGTCGTCCGCGGACATGGTGGCAGCGTCTGCCGTCCCGTTCTGTGGAAGGGGACCGCAAACGGTCAAAACCCTTTTGCTCACCACTTGCCACTCACAACAGCAAAACTCCCAGCCTCAGCTTAGCCAAAATTCCCTTTTCGGATCCTTATCCTACCAAACTCAAACCTGGAGATCAACGGGGATCATTCTTTCACTGGCAAAGGCTACTAAATGCAGCAGTCAGATATAGGCTAGCTAATATAGCCTGTTGTATTGCATCTGTTTGTTGTAGTTGTTTTTATTTTGTAAAAAATATTTTGAGGAAAAATTGACTAAATTTAAAGGTTAGGAGTAAATTCTATAATGCCTGGAACAGCATATTTAAAGTAGAGTTCAGAAGTAACGTGAAGTGATTTTTACCTTAATTTTCCGCATGCAGTCCACATTGTCCAAGCCCCGCGCGCACTGCAGCCTGCCGCGGATGTTCTTCGCGGCCACGTTACTCGCCAGATCCTGACACTTCTGCACTTCTGCCTCTGATACTGCACACCAGGTGACTGAAAAATAAAAGTTATTTCCAGTATTAGTACAATATTAAACAATCGCTGTAAAAGCACGATTAAAAATGAGTGATAACTGTAATTAAGGAAATCAAGGGCCCGCCTGTAAAATGGATGAACTCTACATGTTAATTGAATCAATCGTTGAAGGAAAAAATGAAATGATTTTCATGCATTTATGACTGATGAATAATTTATTCACCTTTTATTAAAGACCACTTCCAAATGTTAAAAAATTAAATAGACTCGAATATATTTGTTATACACTATAAAATAAACTGCTTCCTGTTATATTTAGAAACATACTTTTTATACTTATAAAAGCGAACTGATTTATAGCATGCAATGCCGAGAAGTATCTACCAACAGTAATTACAGTAATTTATTTTCCGATCTGTTCAGTGTACTTTCTGATCTTTGCGGTGCATAAGCCCTGGAGCTCTACATTATGATGACAAAGCGCTCTGGGGAAAAAAGTGCCAGAGCTTCAATTTTCCCCTGATCGTAAATCGAAAACTTACTTATGCTCCTTTGGTTCGACAGGCGGACCAGCGCAAGAACGAGGAGCGCCAGCACCGGATCTCTCGCCGGATGGGCCATACTGACAGAGAGAACCTCACAGGTACGACTTGGTCATTCAAGTATAAAAAAGGAGGTGCTCACATCGCGCGCTCTATATAACCGTGGGACCCAGAGGGAATCGGGGAGGGGTGGTCCGGCGAAAAGAAAACCCCTCTTTATTCCCCGGCTTTTAATCAGGTATTTTAGCTACATTTTTTCATCTGCTAGTGATGGCCGTCTTGCGTTTCCCTTTCAGTCACATTAAGATTTAATGGCATGAAGGTTTTGCACACTCCAGCTAGCCTGGCAAAGCGCAAGTCATATCATTTCTTAGCTCTATAATTAAGCCGGAGACAATGTCTTTTTGTAAGCGAGTAATGCACCCAGAAGATGAAATCTCCTACATGGCTGGCAGAGGCCACTGCTTTGATTAATCACAGAAACAGCTAAGGCAACAGCAGGTGCTTTTGTCTTGCGGATACTTAAAGGAAAACATATAGGGTATCCGATATGCCACCGGGGGAAAGGGGGAAAAAAGTGGATTCTTCACAGGAAGTGCAGTCTTGTGATGGTTTGGGTACATAATGTATTGTAAGCATTTGGGTCGTCATTCTTTGCCTTTATAATAGATCCATAAGTAGGAGATCGGTTCTTGCTACCAGACATGTTCACAGGTCTTTGACCCGGGCAAATAAGACACGGTACCTCTCTATAAAGTAAGGAAAAAAAATTGACGCAATATTTTTGTGCATACTTTTATCATAATGAAAAAAACTTCGTTTTTTTGTCCAAAGACATTTAAATACCCTACTGATTATTCTATAGCCTAATGGTGTAATGCTTAATGTGTTAGTTGTCCCATTTTAGTAATTGTGCACTTGCTAAGCAATTGCCATTAAAATGTAATTATAAGCACCAGTTCTTCCTCCAGATGTCGGGTGCAAGGTGGGCCTCAGTGTGTGGATGGTGATGAAAACTGCAGGAAGAACTTTGCCAAGTGTTTCTCTGCATTGGCTTTTGTACTCTTGTTATCGATTGCCAGCTTCTTTATTGTCCGCCACGGCCTGCAAGCAAGAATTTCATTGCTCTATATGCACAGCACAATAACAGAAACTTGAACAATGAATCTCTTCTCAGACAAACAACATCTAGGGACAACACTACATTGTAATGGAAGGAGAAACACATTATCAGCTCATTTAAAAAAGAAATGTATTTACTCGGAAAAAAAAGAAGAATATAAGATGAGATAAGAGCTATACTTATTGATTCCAGAGAGAAAGTCTTTTGTTCACTGCAGCAAGGAACATAACGTGCACAGATACAAACATATAGTTCATCATAAAGTGCAAAGACAGTAGGCAGAGTACAAACAGGACACAGTACACACACAGAATGCTTACTTAAAGCAGAAAGGTAGATAGCAGGTATAAAAATCTAATGAGAAAAATGCAGAAAGCTTCCCAGTTTGCATACAAGCAGAAATATGCATGTGAAATTTTAAGCAATAATATATTTATAAAATAGGTCAGATCTGTATCAGAAACTGAATAAAATAAAGCTGAAACGCATAGATCTCTGGGGCATAGGGGTGTCTGGTAAAATCACAACTGGCTGCTATAGTACACATAAGTATTTATGACTAGTAATTTTATAATAATTTTGTCATTGTTATTAATACAATAATGAATATAAAATGTACACTTAATATATGGGGGTTAAACTACAGTGAAAATAATCAAGTAGAGACAAATTACTGGCCCTTAAATCACATGACGAATCCAAGCAACTCTTGGCGCGATCTGAGTGCAGTTTGCAGTTAGCAGTTTGCAGTGAGCTAATCGCTGTTGCTGATGCCATCTGCAGGAGGGAAGGTATTCTGGAGAAAGAGGAGTGCTACACGGGGCATGCTGGGGGGGCAGGGGTGATAATGCCCACAGCTGCTAGGGCATCACTAGAACACAGAGAAGAGGGAGCCGAGAGCCATACCAATGGCAGCACCGGTGAGCATTCCTAGTGCCCAGTCCTCGCGGTCGTCATAGCAACGCTCCTGGGCCATGATACGACGTACCCCCGGAGACATACCGGTATCTAGAAAGCGACAAGGTGACAGGTTGGTGTAAAGGACGTGCTGGACACGAAGGGACTGAAAAAAAATAAAGAAACAAGGTACAGAAAGGAATCTGCTCTTTACCTTGGTGGTGCCTAACTGGCGCCCCCTTGGGGGGGGGGTGGGCCATAGTCGCCGTAAAGATGATAATCCCAGAGCTAGAAACAAAAAAAAGAAGAGCAGAGGAGAGGCGCTAGAGTGACTCCACAGAAAGTCATACTTCGAGGCCTTAAGGCATATGCCTAGTTGCCGGGGGGGGGGGGGGGGGGGAGCAGGGCGGCGGAGCCATCTTCAGCGAACCCAGCCTAAGGACAGCTCAAGAACTGTGGCACAAGCGAGACATTCAAGGGGAAAACTAATGGCACTCGTGGGGACGCAGCCCATGCAGCATGCCACGCTACCTTACCGTGTTTACTCTGGCACACGCTTAGCGGTCCCAGGTAATTACAAGACATGGCCCTCGATACCGTAAACATTATACAGTACATAGTAAAATACCCATTTTTCACATTAACGAGTCAATTCAAATATTTTGAAAATAACCTGGATTGCTATACAGGGGGGTGCTTGGTAAATTTTGCAAGGTCTTCGGTGATCAAAAAGGGGCAATTGGTAGTATTTTCTTGAGGGGGGGGGGGGCGCTGACTGGTGGGGAGTTTGCGTGATCTTTGGTGACTGAAATGGAGCACCCAGTACCTCTGAAGGAGGCACTTTCAATCGTTTGTGCATAAGGGGTGGGGACCAATTGATCTAACAATTTAACAGTACCAAGTGCACTAGATTATTCAACACAATATTTGGAAAAAGTTTTTTACATGAATTTGAATAAGTCTGGTAAGGTGCTAGGAATTCTAAGCTATTCTTGTCATCGGGACTCTCTGCACAGATATTTAAGGTGCCACCCCCAGAGACAATCTGGAGCAACGACTCCTGCGTCTTACCATCTGGGGGTTTAAAGCCTGTTGGGGGAAACAGTTTAATTGGTCAACAGTGAGATGTCATGCCAACCTGATGGCACCCAGTAAGACCTGTAGCTGCTTGCAACACAAGCTTTGAATACCGCCGTGCATCATACTGCAATGTTTTTTAAAACTTGACTTAATAACGGCGAATCAAACAATAATATATAGGTGCCCAGAAAACGTAATACCTCGACACTGACTCCCGAGGTAGGTGCCTATGCACTCCAGTGTCATGTGTATTTTGTCCTCCACATCTTGTCGACACAAGTCTTCGAAGAAGACTAAACTGCCATCTAACCAAAGATCGAACCAGTTCCGTTTCCACCGCCGCAAAATTGTGCTTGTATAAACCAAACTTTTGCTGTTACAAATTATTCTGTACTGTAAACTTACAAAATTCGTTTTTTAAATATAATTTTTTGAAATCTACACCAACCACCAACATTAGTGGTTATACTTTAAAAACATCATTAACCATGCATGCTGCTTTTTCCTACAATTCCGAAGTCTACCTGATGCTTAAAAACTCACTTTGCCTTTGAAGCTAGCCGCTTCGCACCAGCGCCATAATTAAACTGCGGAGAAGAAGAAAAAAGAAGCACTTCATTTATATGATGCTTTTCATGATTAAAGATAATGCAGAAATAATGATAAACGCCCCCCAAAAGAATATGCAATCAAACCATAAAAACTATTTAAATTAGTAAATAAAACGCATCTAGAAAATATTATCTAATTATAAAAGAGGTACCCACAACATTGCGAGGTATTTTACCTGATATTTAATATAGTTAAATTTAGTTTGGAGTTTCCCAACAAACGTTTGAAGTGCACTTACAGTTACACGATTCTCCCTATTTTGGTTAAGATGAATTAGCGAGCGCAGCATCGTTCTCCTGATTTTGTGTCTATCTAAGCTGATCGAGCCTTGAGGCTGCAGGGAAATGTAGTGCTTTCATACGCATTGTCCAAGTATTCTACTTTATATTCATATTTAATATACTGGTCAGATTTTAGCGAAAATAAAGGGGACGAGAAACAACATATACAACTTACACAATAGCAATATGGTAAATCTAGAACTACCATTAATTATTAAGAGACCACAGCGTTTACATTTGGAGGACCACGGCTGCCCCAAGATGCTGTGCGGCGAACGGTGTCGTTGCAGTGACGTCACACGGCCGCTCGTCTTGGCATGAGCGGACCCCAGAGCCTGTGGGAGGTGGTCGTGCTGTGTGTGGCGATTTGGTACGGGAGGAAAAAATAGTAATAATACTTTACACGCACACTTCTGGGTGGAATTTGGTTCGTCGTAAAAAATGTACGCCTATTACTAGCTGAACAGGTAAGGGGTCCGTGTTGTCGCCTGGCAGCGACTCTGGCGTGTTGTCTCTGAGTAAGGACGCAGTGCAGAGAGGCTAGCTGGTTAGCCTCGGCTAACGGCGAGCTCGTTCTCCTTTTCGCTCGCACCAAAATCCCTCTATAAGACGGGTTTTATGGCACTAGCGCAATGTTGCGACCTTTGTCAGCTCTGTTCCAGGTAACATTCCTTGCCAAGTTAGTCGGGTGCCTTGCTCTAGCCTTACTATTACTGACAGCGTCGGCGGCGGGATTATTAGCATTATCTGGCGGAGCTGCCCGGAGATGTTATCTGAAGGAAAGCGATGCCGGCGCCTCAACCGAGTCTTTCTTCATTAGATTGTTATCGCTGGTAGAGGCTGATTAACTGTTACCGATTCCTTTACTAGGTATATTATAACGGTTAGTTCGTCGGGTGGCTCGACTAGCGTCTAGCGCCGCCGTAGCCGGTCACCGCGCTATTTACTGTCTGTCTGCTGCGGCTCCGGCGCCTGGCGCTTTCAGAGACTGTCCGGCTGCGCGTAGGGATTTCGCTGTTATATTCCTGCTGGCATCGGCCGCCGGTTCGTCTGCCGCTGTGGGCGTCTAGCCCGATCGGCGACGGAGGGTGGGTGTAACAAAAAGGGCCCCCCTGCTGGAGCGAGGGTTAGACGATAGCTGTCGCCCGGAGGGACGGTGGGTGTGAGTCAAAGTCTGTCGGGGTGCCTTTTAAATGATGTCCCCAGGCTGGGTAAAATTCTTATAGTTTAGTTGCATCTTTACCTCGCACATAAGGACTATTTAGAAGGAAAATGTATGCTTTATTTTGTATGTGCCATTTTCCATGCTACGCTCTCTGTCTGCTGTTTTTTCTCATTTTGATACTACTGAGGGGGATCGTTGCCATCGCTGACATGTTTAACGAGGATCTTTTGTAACGGCGGCCTTATATTCTGAGTGCTGTCGTTGCCGAATCGACTCAGCAGTTAATCTAGACTCGTTTATCTTGTCGGGCAGTGGACAAGATCCGAATTGTAACACGATTATACGAGCACCAGTAACCTAAACAGTCAAGTGAAATGTCATGGCAGGTATTCCAAGTGTTTATTAGTTTAACAAGTCTACAAAGTTACGTTGTGTCCTGGCAATGCTCTGTATTGCTCTTTTACATTCTGAGGGTCAATCTCAAAGATTTATCTAGCATCTTCTCTAGCTGTCAGTATATGGTGTTAAAATATTCCAGTCCACAAGTGAATTTTATTTCTATTGAAATGTCTCAATTTAATTTACTTAGTCTCTTTTATTTGCTGGTGTGATTTGATACTTCACAGTGAACTCTGCTCCGCTGTTGATGTTGCAGGCAAATTTTTCTCAGTTTGTAAGTGGATAAAGTGATGATCAGAACATTTAATTAAATGTTTCCTTTTCTTAACCTCTTTCAGTCCTCCAGGGACAACGCTCTACTGGCTATGCGTGTATCCAAAGACGGAGCAACTGTTCTGCCCAGAGGTCATACAAGTAGGCCTTGTTAATTATCAAGGGGTGGGAATGGGGGCGGCCTGCGGTTCTCAGACTTTTAATAAGACTTTCAGGGCGTCACTTTCACACTGCATAATCATTAGAGAACTGATCTTTGCCTTTGGTTTGTAGAAAGGGTGACATTATGTGTGTGTCTGTCTGTCTGTCTTTCAGTCTGTCCTTGTCTGGTGTTGTGCGTATTTGAATCACAGTAATTAATGAATTTTCTGATATGACACGCTGGCCAAGATATTGAAATTGAACCAAATACTTTGTGACACTGCCACTGCACTATGAATTACTGTTGAGTTTCATTTAGCTTTGAAATTGCAGTCATTAGGGATGCTAGTGGTGTGATGTTGAAAGGTAATATAGCCTCTCGTGTCTTGTGTTTAAAGTCTATATGAATAGAATTGAAATTACTTGCACCTGTCAAGATTGATTCCGATCTACTGAGTTTCTTTATTGTTAGACTGAAGAGAATAGACAGCACTTCAGTGTATTTGTGCGTACATGAAATTTGACATACTGAATGCTGACTTATATGTAAACAAACTACATGTAAACAAACTATGCACTTGGTTATGCTGCGTTGGTTAGAAGCTAAGCAATTGTAAGATGAATGGATGGATGTAGTGGTTATTTATGTATAAAAGCATTGGTATTGTTGAAGGTTTATATACTACTTGTTTCCAAGAATTACTTGTAGAAATTAGGTTCATACACAAATCTGAGTATAGTGCAACCAACAGACAGATTAATAAATAAATGTAACAATTTAATTCTTTAATTCTTTTCTCTGAATATATCAAAATAGTAAATATACAGCAGTATTATATTGTTTTCCAAAGATCTTAGATGCCATTCTGTTTCAAATTTAACACTAAGCTATGAGTGACAGTGGGCTTGAAAGTGAGTTGGAATCAGGTTTTACAAACCTTTTGCATTAAATTGTTTGCACCAGCACATTTACATAAGCACTAGAAGCATATTAAAAAGATTTTAAACATTTTTGGCAGTGGGGATTGAGCCATATTTGTTATAGATTACATTGATTTGCACAGTAGCCACATGCATGTATAGTTTTTCTAGGAGGGCAAGATTAGACCAGTTTGGTTGTAACTTTCAAAAGTGGAATTTGTCAGTTAAATATTCTCTTGATCTCAGTGTTCCTGTCTGCAGTCCTGTCATTTTCCATGCTGTTCTGTAATGGGCCTGGTTCTCTGGTTGCCATGACGAAGGCCACACATTGAAACACACACACACACAAGAGTCTGTGTCCCTTGAAATTAACGTAGTATAGAAATGTAGTGTAGTAATGTGTGCTCTTCCCCAGTCCAAGAGCTGTTTGAATTGTTGTGATCACTTTTGCATTTTATTCTTTACTTAGGAAGTGATTTTTGCAGTGTACTTCAATGCAGTTAATCACTTCTGTATTGTGCAGTTAAATTTTTGTACAATAACAGTGTGATCTATGAGACATCTTAACTGGGTAGCCACTCATTATATTTAACTGTTCAAAAGTCTGAAAGAAAAGTGATTCTTCTGAAGGTTTTGTGTTAGTCAGCTTGTTTAATATATTGTTTAATAAAGGGCAATATTTTGTCCTCACTAATATGACTTGTTATTGGAGACAAATGAATCATTTGAGACTGATATTAATTTGGAGTTGGTGTGCGACCTGATGGTCGATAGCATGCCAGTTTTCCAGGGCACCTGGTTCGATGCTCTTGGTGTCCCGCTGTGGGTGTGTGCTTGTATGTGTGCGAGTGCGGGGCTAGCCACCCAGTTTGAAGCCTGCTTCCCTTCCTCTCTCACCAGTGCAGTGAACCTGATGGCTCAGCGTCGCGTCCCGTTGTTCTTCCTGCTGCTCCTGAAGATCCTGGGGGTGTTGGCTGAAGGCAGGATATCTTTTAGATTGTAATCGCCCCTGTCCCCTACAGTGTTTCCAAAGCCCCTCTGGTAGCATGTTTATGATTTTCCGGTGGCTATGCCCTCCCACTGTGAAAGAACACTGTATGCTGTAGTCTTTTAGACATCTCTGGCTCACTGCCAGCCCCTTGAGTTTCAGCCACCATTTAGCCCCCGCATGTTAAATAAAATGCATGTCCATGTGTCTCCATCCCCAGACGGGCACATCAGGTGCACATGCGAGGGCAGCTCCTGTGCCTCGGGGCACCACTGCGATGGCGAACAGTGCTACTCCTCGGTGACGGTGAGCGGGGAGCAGCGCGTCTTCAGCCGCGGCTGCCTGACGAACACCCAGCAGAGCCGCATGATGTGCTCCAACGCGCCCTCTGCCAGCTACGCCATCGAGTGCTGCTCGCACTACATGTGCAATGCCAACGCCACCATCGACACGCTTCTGCCTCTGCTGCTCACAGGTGGAACTGCACCTGCCACACATCAAGGTGTTGGGAGTATCTTGGGTTGGGAGTCTACTCTACTCATGTTCATATGTTAAAATACAGGGTGGTAAATTATAAACATGAAATACTACAGACAAGAGTGTCTGACTTTATTATGGTTTCATATTTTTAATGGTTTAATGTAATTTTACTAATTATTGATCTTGTCTGGGTGAGATGTCAAGTGCAACACATAGGGTAGTTTAAATGTTTTTCATACAGGATTTTTAAGGTAAATTGATACTTGTTTCCATTTAAGAACAACTGAAGGACTGCAAGGTCTTTGAAAATCAGTTTTTTTTACTTGCCCCTTTCTACACAGTGCCAGAAGGAAAGCCAATCAGGTACAGGGTGGAGACCCTTGTCATCTTCGTGATTGGCCCGTTTGTGGTGCTGGCCCTCCTATCCCTGCTGGCCGTGCTGGTGTGTCGGCGGCTGCACCACGGCCGGCTGGAGAGGCTACACGAGATGGACGCTGAGCAGGGGGCCATCGACGGCCTCATTGCTTCCAACGTGGGCGACGGCACCCTGGCTGTAAGGCTTCGTTCCCTCCTAGCTGCACTACAGCGAGAGCTGATCATCTTCCACTTTCCTTTTAAATTGAAAAGAACACACTTGTATTGAATGAAACTTGGGGAAGATTTAATATATGGATGGGTTAGCATTAGATAGGATTTCACAAACCTTTTCGAAGATGATACTTCAGGACCTGTGAGTTTGGACCTGAAGTCTTGCACTGTTGCTGTCACTCACCTTACAGGATCTCCTGAACCACTCCTGTACTTCAGGCAGTGGCTCTGGCCTTCCCTTCCTGGTTCAGAGGACCGTGGCCCGGCAGATCAGCTTGGTGGAGTGTGTTGGTAAGGCCTCGTGCTTGGGTGCTTGGGGGGGGCGTCTGGGCGTCGGTGTCAGTCCACCGTATGCAGGTGATGTTGAGAGAGAGAGAGAGAGAAGTGTTTGTCTGGGCAAATCTCTGTAACACCTCCCTCCCCACCTCTCTGCTTTTTATAGGAAAAGGGCGTTACGGCGAAGTCTGGAGGGGCCAGTGGCAGGGAGAAAACGTGGCAGTGAAGATCTTCTCCTCCAGAGATGAGAAGTCTTGGTTCAGAGAAACAGAGATTTATAACACTGTCCTGCTGCGGCATGAAAACATCCTCGGTACGGCAGTGAAGCGGTTCTTCCCACTGCTTTGACGCTTCGTGGTTTTTTTTTCCTGCCGGGAAACGGGAGAACAAACAGGAACAAGGGCAAGCCAGGATGAAGCTGGAACTGGATTCATCTGTTTTGAACGTCAAAGTCTGAGACCTGTGCCAGGACACAGGGAGAAGTCTGTCATGAGGCTCACCTAGTCCGACCGATCAGTCACTGCAGTGATAACTAATCTCTTGGCTGAGAATCCAAATACCAGCAGATGAAAAGGGCAATAAACAAAAGATATTTTTAGAAATACATTTTAAAAGTAGCCAAAGTGCCTTGTTCCCTGGCCTTATGTGCCTTTTTTATTTTAGATTGATGATTGATAGTCATAGATGTCCAGAAAAAATAGTAATCGGTTCTCATTTTTCACTGATCAGACTAGGTATACTTATGTCGCTTTTAAAATTTGCTGGACCCTGCTGTTCAGAAGAATACTGTGTACTGTATTCTATGCACTGTGCAGAGTGTACTGTATGATTCTGGTGATGACGCACTCACAGGACAGAATGTTAGAATGGTCCCTTTAGAGTCTATTTCTGATCCTGATCGTTCCTGGTACGGAGCGGTGCTGACGCCTTTATGGTTTGTCACACAAATTAGTAATGGACAGACATCTAAAATGAGAAGAACTTCACGGTGCGTTTTGGTACGTACGGATGATGGAAAAACATAACCAGTCAGCAGGCAGAGGGTGCTATTACTAACGCCTAACCTGCCGTCATACTGTATGTTGTCTGCAATTCCTTTAATTATGTTTTTAAGGATTTAACTCATCAGATCTGTCTCCTCCTCCACAGGATTCATGGCTTCCGACATGACATCACGTAACTCCAGCACGCAGCTCTGGCTCATCACACATTACCACGAGAACGGCTCGCTCTACGACTACCTGCAGCGTGTTGCCGTGGAGACGGTGGACGGGCTGCAGATGGCAGCGTCGGTGGTGAGCGGACTGGTGCACCTGCACACGGAGATCTTCGGGACAGAGGGAAAGCCGGCTATAGCTCACCGTGACCTCAAGAGCAAGAACATCCTGGTGAAGAAGGACCTGCGCTGTTGCATCGCTGACCTCGGTGAGTGGGAGTGGCTTGCGAAGACTGGGCACACCCCTGCAGACCTGGTGTTTTATCTGATTGGCTGATGATGTGGAATATTTAAGTGTCTATAGTTCTTACACACATATTTATTTAATTTCACTAGTTATCACTCATTTGGACAGGAAAGTATTTATTGCAAGATCAATATAGTTGTCTTAAAAGTAATTTTGTGTATTTTTATATCTTAAGCTCCCCTGTGTGTAATGGTTTTCATTAATGGCTGTTTTAGGAGCTGAAAGTAATTTAACATGCATCTTATTTCAGTATTATGCCAATATATGTACATATTAACACAAATGGAAATTTCATATTGAGTCTTCAGCAAACCAGTTCAGTGTTATTTTATTTGCATTCTGTAATTCATTCTGTCAGCATCTCCATCGGGAGCTGGAGGTTAATGTAGATCTCAGGTGGAATGAGAATGAGTGTGCCTTGCGGCCCAGCCGGAATTACGTTTCAGACACCTGATTAAATTTAATCTTTGCATTGCGCAAAAAAAGTCTTCATGATTCAAGGTGACGGGCTGAAGAGATTTAGCATAAAATTCTGCCTCTCCACCTCTGCAGGCCTGGCAGTCACGCACTCGCAGTCAGACAATCAGCTGGATATTGGAAATAACCCCAAGGTTGGTACCAAGAGGTACATGGCGCCGGAGGTTCTGGACGAGACCATCCAGACAGACTGCTTCGACGCTTACAAGCGAGTGGACATCTGGGCCTTTGGGCTGGTCCTCTGGGAAATCGCTCGCCGGACATACAGTAACGGCAAGTTCTGGCCCTGTCGTTCCAAAGCCCCTGGCCTGCATGTTTACCTATATGTGCCGGCGGCCTTTTCGCCGAAGAGTACTAACTATTTGAGTTGAGGGGATTTGTGTTTGACGTTCCACACCCAACCTGTCATCCAGGCATCGTCGAAGAGTACAAGCCGCCCTTCTACGACCTCGTGCCCAACGACCCCAGCTTCGACGACATGCGCAAAGTCGTGTGCGTGGAACAGCAAAGACCCTTCATTCCCAACAGATGGTTCTCGGATCCGGTGAGTGGCTGGCTGCGATCCCGAGAGACCGACGTCGAGTCATGTGTAATTCGTAACCATTTGTACAGTTGAAAACTTACCGGAGGAAGTTGGGCTGCTAATTATGCATTTAAGCTCCTATAATAGGATCTTGACTATTGTACCGGTGCCTCCATCAACTAATCTGCGGACTGTATTCCAGACCCTGTCGGCCCTGGTGAAGCTGATGCGGGAATGCTGGTACCAGAACCCGTCGGCCCGCCTCACGGCACTGCGAATCAAAAAGACTCTAGATAAAATTTACAGCTCCCTAGAGAAAGGCAAAGTGGACTGCTGAAGACGAGCATCTCTGGAGGGGTTGGCCTGAACCAGCATGGGCGGGGCAAGGGTGGGGCTGGGACCTGGGGGCGGGGCTTGTACACAAACTGACACACATCCAAACACCCGAAGGAGTAAAATGGGATGGGGGTGTTTTGTTCTGTAATTGTAAGGTAATTATTATAATTTTTTTGTATTGCTGTTTGTTTTTGTCACCATCTCTGGCTTATTCTTGGGTTTATCTGCCAGTGAACTTCCCTTCATTGGACTGGTTGCATACCGTTGTGTGTGTGTGTGTGCGCGCGCGTGCGTGTGTGTGTGTCGAGGCCTCCTGCCCAGCTCGTTCTGTTGCGTGTGGCGTCTCCTGTGGGAAAAGCTGCAGGCCCAAGCTTTTGGGGCCCCGGGGTCTCCGTCCTAAAACTTCAGTCCTCGGGTAATGCGGGAGGGGCTCTTTGTTTTCTAGTTCAGCGTTGTGATTTCCGGCTTTATGCAAAAGCAGCTTTTTCTCAGTACTCCTTACGAGGCAAAAGTGCGGCTACCGGAACGTTCCACGTTTTAATGGCACGGGTGCCTTAGATCAGTGTATGTATCCTCCATCTCCCTGCTGGCACACTAGAGTTTACAGAAGAGTCACATTGTCATTTTTACAAAGCCAGTAGGACCGGAACCACAAACCGCTGAACACCTTGTGCAGTGAACCTTAACGGCTGCCTGTGAAAGTGCCATAGTTCTTGATCATGTTTTCTCTATATATTAATATACAAATAAGTATGTATTCCTGTAGTCCTTCACCACTTCTCCAGCAGCTAACGGTTTAACAAAACAAAAAAGCGTGTGGCTTTTGAACAAACAGGCGGTAGCTATCGGTGGGAAGCGTCTCGGTGTGGAAGTCGGCTTGCCAGCGTCAGGGAGCGCCCGTCCCTACGACTCTCTGCCGCGTGGCACCACATGCTGCCCTTGGGCTATCTCCTGTTTTGGGTCCTGAAGTTTTTATATATTCAATTCTTGACTGGCACGGGGGTCTGTCGTCTGTCACAAAATGTCAGCGCCCCCCCACCCCTTTTCGGAGTCGTCCGCCATGTCATTCTCCTGCCAGCTCTTCCCATGGCTGTATGCAAAGACAAGCTTCCATGATTGGGGAGGGAGTGGGGGGCTGTTTCCACAACCTGGAGGCGTCAACGACGCACAAAACTAAGTTTCTTCCTGAAAACAACAAATCTTGTGCTTCGTTTTAATATGTAAATCTGTTGCTTTTTCCAGTCCTGTATCCTAAAATATTTATTGGTATTAGTTTCTTGGTTCCAGTGGGGATGGAATTTTTTTTTCCTTTTTTTTTATTGAGTAATTTTATGATCGATTAAGGGACAGAGGCAAGACCTGAAAAAGGATACCACGGTAAAAAAAAACATGCATCAGATTCATGCAGTTACCTTTCAGCCTGAACTAAGAGGTCTAGTGAAGATCGTCTGGTGAAGGGGAACCTCACAATACGTTACTGTATTAACATAGTCGCTACAGAACTTTTATTTTCATCAGCAGAACATTGTCACAAATGTGGAAGTTATTACTGTACAGCATAAACACTGCTATGAGCTTGCCTTTGTTAAATTACAACTGTGAATGCCTAAAATAAATCCCTAAATGACATAGATGGGAACAGTAGAGATCTCACATGGGGGGTGGTGGTGGTGGTGGTAAACGTAAAACCGCAATGTGCAAAGCAAGGCTTCAGAGTGAAAACGCCAGGGGGGGAGATGTTAAGATGGGGAGAGCAAGGAGCATGATGTGCGACTGCTGGACGCATAACGTAGACATTTCAGCACTTTGGATGACCTGGCGCCAGGAGTATGTAGTGGGCGTATACTGACATGACAGCCAGATGGACGTTCCGTAGAGGGTGACGGCAGCGGCTAAACTCGCCTCATTCCCAGACACTAGACATGAGGATGCAGGCCAGCCCCTCTCACTTTGGCAGCTCTGCCGCAGCGGCAAGCACCTAACAGGCCATTAAACAACGTGTAGTTATCATGGTGATTGTTATTATTTATTATCAGAAACGTCCTGTTACAAGGAGGCATGAGCAATCAGTGAGTACCAGCCCAAGCACCGATTTTAACACTAGTGATGTGTTTGAGTCACTACAAATGTACGATGAAACGGTGCTTTACAAATTATGCTGAGTACAATCGGCTGTTAGACAACAACTGATCCACACTACATGAATACAAGTATTTAAATATTGGAACTTAAACTTTCTGCATTTAAGTATTTGCAAAAAAGGCATTTATGGTAACAGCAACAGTTTTGTTTGGATATATTTGTTTTAAAGAAGCACGTTTGTTTAAATCCAGTTTTTATGTTGCTTTTTTTTTTTTTTACTTGCAATAAAGATGTTCACAGCACGCGTCTCTCCTTTGTGGATGTTGTCTGGTCATGAAAGGTATCACGGCTCCAGGACCACTTTATGCTGGTGGTCAAAAGAGGAAGAAAAATGTTTGTTCTGGCCCGTTAGTGACAACCTTTCACCACCGTTTCAAGAATTTATTTCACATTGAAATGTATTGAAAGATTGCTGTAATCTTGCCGTAAAGTAATATGTAAGAGCATGTCGGGTCCTGAAATGTACAGCAGTCATGCCCTCCACAATGCACATTTAAACTCATGATCCCTGGCTGGAGTCCAGTTTAACAGCCTGGCCTGTGTTCTCTGCAGCTGTCTGGCAGGGTCTTGTAAGGGTTGAGGATCCCATGTGGGTCGAGCATGTGTTTGATATCCCCCATGAGGGCCACGGCCTCTGGAGGTTTGCTGTAGTGAATGTAGTTTCTTTTCTTCAGGCCCAGTCCATGCTCGGCGCTGATGCTGCCTCGGGACCCGGCCGTCCATTCGTACACATACGGCTCAATGGCCGCCAGCAGATCAGGGTCTCTGGAATGGGACGTGATGTTCAGGTGGAGGTTCCCGTCACCTATTGGGGAGACGAGGGCAAAGCATAACGAGTGGTAACGAATCCACTATCTGGTATGTGGAGTGCTATTTCTGAAAGTATTGTAGGTACCATAATTATGCCAGAACCTTGTAATGAGACTAGATAGAGTAGAGTGCTCTCACCAACATGACCATAACCAACAACATTCTTGGCCTTGTCTCCAAGGTGCTCCCTCATGTCTTCCACCAGCTGGTAAATCTTCTCCACGGGTAAGGAGATGTCATACTTATAGGTGTAACCGTCGTGTGTCAATCCCTCTGTTATCCGCTCCCTGAATGCCCACAGTGCCTGTACACACAGAGGAGTAATTGCCTGTCCTATCCAGACAACATGTATTTTCAAAAGACATGCTGTTGTATTTCTGCGGAACCTCAAAATGACCAGCTGCCAGACACAAATGGGTGCAGACCTTGATTTTAGCATCTTCAGTGGCCACGGTTCCGTCGGTCACTAGTGACAGTGTCATGACTTCCTGCAGGAAATGGTGTAGCTTTTCCTCGTCGTGGCTGGCGTTGGACCCCGCCGTCTCAATAAGGATGTAGAATGGGCTCTCTGTGGCACAAAACGACTCGTGAGGTCCTCCTGGTCTAAAATCTGGGTCCTCTAGCTCAGCTTTTCCCAGTCTGGTCCTTAGGGACCCAGAGTAATTAAGCAGACTGTGACAGAGAGGGAGCAAAAATGTGGACTGTCTGGTAGGGAGCTCGGAGGGAGCAAAAACACGGAGCAACTGGGACCCTTAGGACCGGATTGGGAAACACTGCTCAAGCTGACTCAATCTTCAAGATCTATTAATTCATTCACATATTTGTCAAGATGCTGAGCCTCTATCTGCTGGATCTGCACTAGAGGCAAATGTAAACAGACCATTAAGGGACCTCCCGACCGAATCCCACAGGGATAACCCCACTCGAACTATCCCAGCAAAACCAGTTCGGTTTACCTCTTATGGGATTATTCAGTTTCAGGTGCTTCTCCAGTAACCTCATGCAGGCATCGTCTAAGAATTCAAAGGCAGACAGAATTTCCCCCAGCATGCCCCTGCAGCAATGAAACGTCTTCAGTAGTTGCTGAAAACTAGAACAACCTGGG
>JAODUD010000027.1:143261-156228 GCA_026784285.1 Stomatorhinus walkeri
AGGGGGGGTGGGGTGTTCAGAGAGTTGTAAAAAAACATTAGAATAAATAATGTTTCTAGAATGGCAACAGCCACTCGGCAAAAAATAACACGTCAATATGTGCAAGCACTTGGATACCTAAGAAGGCCACGTTGACTGCTTTGGGTTTCCGTGGACACAGAATCGACACAGCCGTGATGACCCCGAGCGTGCCCTCAGACCCAATAAACAGCTGCTTGAGGTCATAGCCCGTGTTGTCCTTCCTCAGGGATGTAAGGCAGTTCAAAACCTTCCCATCGGCCAACACCTGCACAACAAACGACAACAGCTTAAGGCACCGCTTTGTCATTTAGTGGTGAATTCCGATTAGCAGCACACGCTCCTGCCAAACCAGGAAAATACAGAAATGTTTAGTGGATGCACCTCAAGTTCGGCAGACCCTTCTAGCATGAGGGCCGGCAAGATATCTGGGATGTGCAGCAGAAGGTCATGACCACTTGCTGATCGTGAGTGATCTTACCACTTCCAGGCCCAGCACCGTGCCCCGTAGGGAGCCATGTCGAAGTAGCCGTAGCCCCCCCGCATTGGTAGCCACGTTCCCCCCGATTTGGCAGCTGCCCTTGGCACCAAGATCTAGGGGCATGATGAAGTCGCGCTCCTCCACGTAACTGGAAAGATTCTCCAGCACGCAGCCTGCCTGACAGGTAAGGATTCCTGCAAGGCGACCGGACGAGCCTCACTAGAAAACCAAGCATCACAAGGAATCCATAATCGTGTCGTCTGCTCGCCAGAAGAACTTGCTGGGTTGCCAGGGCAACACGGTCAATGGCACGGGCAAACGTACCGGACACCTGGTCGAAGTGCAGAACGCGCTTCATGAGGGAGGTGGAGAGGATGATCTCATCAAACACGGGCACGCTGCCACCTACCAGGCCCGTGTTCCCACCTTGGGGGCTCACTGCCAGTCGCCGCTCATTGCAATATCTGTCAGGCCGGGAGCAGACACAGGCATGACTCCCCATCAGCTAAAACGAAGAAGTGACTTTCAAGTATCAAGTACCGTCCTCCTAAGAAGAGAAGCTTAACCTGAGAATCTGAGAGACATCTTCAGTACTCTGGGGTCGCAGGAGAAGCTCACTGGAGCCTGAAAATCGAGCAAAAATCAAAGATAATGATGGTTCAACCAAATAAATTCAAGATTTATTTATACTGGCCATATGCCACGCTCAGTTGCAAAGAGACTAAAGACAGTACAGAATAGTACAAGAACTAGAGAATACACTAATGAAGTGACTGACAAAGTACAGCAACAGTGCCATAAAATGCAGGTGCATGTGCCTATCAGAAAATGTGTTTGCTGGAAATACAAATCCTTATTCTCTTGTTAGAAAAATGTACATGGGAATACTTACCACGCACAGACTTCATCCAGTCGACATTGCTGGATGCCAGCACGTCCGGATCTGTGATGGTCCTTCCAGGCAGCACCTTCTCAAAGAAAGCCAAGTCATGCCGGGAGACCCTGGAGAAGGGAAGCCGCTTTATCTCGACACCGGCAGTGCTGGTGGTTCTCATCCCACGGGTCTGTCCCGAAGCCACCAGCCTGTTTGTCTCCAGGGCAGCATACACACCTCCCAAGCTCAGGCTGGACAAACACTGTGAGCGAATCCAGCGATATGGAGCTTGAGCTCCAAAACTCTTGAGTCCATGAAAACAGTTCGCCATGGCTTAATAAACAAACAAAAAACATCTCAGAAAAATGTATGTCTGTTTTCTACACTAAGAAATCCATACTCCACGCACATATTTCTAACCAAACACTAACTGGCAGAGAAATATCTAATGTTAACACCGGCGTGGGCAAAGACCCGAGTCAGGGCCTTATAAAGGTAACCCAGGCCAATTTAAAATCAAAAAATAAAACTCAGTTTCCTAAAATAAACTGTTGTTTCTTCCACAAATAGATCGGAGTGGTGGAAATTTTATTCCCTTCCCATACACACACCCACGTCGTACTACCAATAACATCTATCTCGTAATAAACAGTACCAGTTACTGCTTTGCAACAATTTTTGCTTTGTTCGTGACTTTCTTCATATGGTAATCACTTACGTAAGTCGACCTGGCTAAAGGCGTCTGCCAAATGCTGTAAATGTAAATGTTGACGAACTGCAATATATCTGCATGTATGACAACCAAACTGAGTTTAACAAGCTCCATTCATAATGAAGTCCACTAAGTAGCAAAGGATCAAACAGCTTCAGATTTGTATATGCACTTACCTATTACATACGACACAGTAGGAGTTCTTTTGTTTATCAAAAACGCATCCGTCGCTAATTAAATAACGACATCCTTCAGTGAATTATTGCAGAAACGCTCATATCCTACTGTATTTTGAAATGTGTTGTTAGCATAGACAGTAGAGGAAACACTTCAGTGAGCGTTTAAAGGAAGGTAGAAGTACTGACCAATAGCGATGTGAATTGTGCCCTGTTCCAACCAATCAGCTAGAATTTCTATTCTAGCCAATAGGACGGGAGGAAGTCCCGACCACGGAATTGAGTTCGGCGTTCGAGTTCACGCGGGCTGGA
This sequence comes from Stomatorhinus walkeri, assembly GCA_026784285.1. Lineage (NCBI taxonomy): Eukaryota > Metazoa > Chordata > Actinopteri > Osteoglossiformes > Mormyridae > Stomatorhinus > Stomatorhinus walkeri. Next base: position 145,835 of record JAODUD010000027.1, read on the forward strand.
TAAAAAAAATTGTGTAGAGTAATTAGGAAAGATGGCGAAAGCGATATATTTGGAGCATTATCTTGACAGTAAGTCCCAAGATATGAATAAATGTCGTGATAGTATACTATAGTCGTTATAATAAAGATCACTTTCGTTCACTGCTTTAGTTAAAGCTTCCGAGTCATGGCTTATCTCATGGAATGGATCGCTAGCTAGCTGGGAAGCTAACAGTTTGGCGCTGTCGCAGTCTGGTTAATTACTAAATAATTTAATGTTGTATGATCAATAAATATAAAAAACACAAAATTCAGTGTTTCTGATGCCCACTGAAAGGTATCCCTTGCAGCTTTAATAAACCTTTATTGTGCGCTTAATATAGGTTTTCAGCAGCTGTTTTAGCTTGAGCGAGTGAGATACAAACAGAAAACCCGGCGCAAGTTGATCACGAAGTTTTTTTTTAATGATTCTCTTTTCTGCCTGATATCATTAAGTAAACAGTCTGACCACCAGTGTATTGGAACATATGACGTATCAGTGTCGTGTTTCATTGTATTTGTTTTGAGTGTATTTTGAGGTAACGCTCATAAAGCAGATTTTCGTTTCGGATCACCGTGTTTATCTCATTGTAAAACAATACGACAATACGATTATGACAGGTTTTGTTCCCAAGGCAAAATGTAAAATGGGGAGATTCTCGTTGGTACGGTTGTTGGGTATGTGTATATGCAGGCAGCAAAGCATGTGCTCACTGGCTTGAAATTGTTCCCCTAAAATGTTTCCACCAAGGATTTCCGAGGTTGTTAAATAAAATAATTTTTATTCCAATAGTCCCCCCTAATATCTACTGAAAACCAGTTGCCTTGCACATATAACAGATGATTTTTTTAATGCTTACTGATGCATTTTAATGGCCTTTGTAAACATGTCTTTACAACAAGCTACTAGTTTGGACGGATCATTGAGACTGGGATCTGTTGACTGTTGAGTATCTATGATGTGCAGGGTGTTGTTTCACATTTAGAGTGCACAGGATGTCTGAATTCTCATTGGTGGAATCCGGGTGATGGTTTCCTTTATCCGAGGTATTGAAAGCCTGCCGTGCGAACTGCAGAGGAGCTTCACCCTTATGCGTGAGCTGGATACCAGGACTGAAGGTATGTGCTGCAGCCATGTTATATTAAACACCCTTGTGCCTTTAAACCTGTGCATCTCCAAAGTTCCATCTTCAAAAAAGACCTACATTATGCTTGGTTTTGTTCCATTGCTGTCTAAGCATTTTATCTTCATGCTGTGACTTTGCGTGCCCGTTCCTCTCCATACGTGCCCATCTGTAGAGAAAAAGGGGGAGATCGACAAGTTGGCGGCGGAGTACATTGCGAATGTGAAGACGCTGGGCTCCGAGCAGAGGGTGGAGCACCTACGGAAGATCGAGAGCGCCTACGGCAAGTGCAGGGAGTACAGCGACGACAAGGTGCAGCTGGCCATGCAGACGTATGAGATGGTGAGGGCCGTGCCACTGGGGCCGATGCTGGGGGCCGATGCTGGGGGCTGATGCTGGGGGCCGATGCTGGGGCAGACGTGTCGTGGCGATTCGCTGAGCCTAACCCTAACCCTGTACCGTTTCACCACAGGTGGACAAGCACATCCGCAGGCTGGACGCTGACCTCGCCCGCTTTGAGAATGAGCTGAAGGAGAAGCTGGACATGAGCGGTTACGAGAGTCCAGATGGGAAGGATTTAAAAAGTACGGGAGCCAATGGCATTATTTCCACTTTCCCTTCATGTTGCAGGGAGGTGGGGGTGGGGTGCAGTGAAATCATTTGGGTCTTATTTATATCGTGGTAGATGCCCAAACACAGAGCATTTGTAGGTCTGTGAGTTAAATTTTTCAATTAAATGATGTGTTTAGGAAGGGGAGTAGCTACAGCTATTAGTACTTGTGATAATGCTGAGATGAGACTGCAGCTTTTATCTCTGTGACATCATAACCAAAATAAATTTGGATGACATTCTATTTCACTTTCTGGCTAAATCATGGGTGGCATTTTTCATCGTGTTAAGCTAATAAGCTGAGACGGTAAATAGATTTATGTCCATATTATCACACTCAGGCTACGTACCCTTGCTGAAGCCGACCCTTTATGTATTTGGGAGCAAGAAATGATGTCATGTGATATATTTTGGAAGCATCCACTGCCATTAAAAATTGGAGTCAGTCATCAGAAAGGTGCATTGTGGGTCGCTTTAATAGTAGCCCCTGTACACAATGGGCCTGCTGTTTTAATATCTTACTGGTCCCATTTCCCGAAAGCTGTCTTACTCGAGAGGTCTGAATGAGACCTGACCCGTGTTTTTGCAGAAACCAAGAACCCAAAAGAAAAGCGGAGCTCGAGAACGAGGGGGAAGAAGGGGTCAGACGAAGATTCGCCGAGGAAGAAGAAAATGAAGAATGGGTCTGAACACCTCCCTCATATTCTTTTCGCAATAGACTGTTGCGTTTTAGACTTAAGGAGACCCTCACTGCAGGTGGAATGAGTCTGATTCCCTGAAGTGAGCTTGGATATACAAGAAAAGTGCTTTGCATTGTTTGGTTTGTGGATTTTTGACTCTTATTTTGATAGTATAACATCATTTTAGATAGATCAGTACACTAGTACTTGCAGGTTTACGGTAGCACAACATATATTTAGACAACGAAAGATATTTAGACATTAATATACATTTACAATAAATACATGTTCATAATGATAGACAAAAATAATATATATCCTCTTTAGCTTGTTAGCAGCACAGTCCCTTTATATTTTAACGCTGCTGCCTTTCTCTCAGTCCTGACTTCAGTAACTCCCTGCTGGCCGTCCACCCGTCCGACGTTCTGGACATGCCTGTGGACCCCAACGAGCCGACGTACTGCCTGTGTCACCAGGTGTCATACGGCGAGATGATCGGCTGCGACAACCCTGACGTGAGTGCGCCAGCGCCTCTGCGTGGGTTGTTGTTGCACACAACTGCGTAACTCTAAGCTTGGTGTTGAATAAACCTTTCCTGGATAGGATGACCTGCGGCTATGTTGTCCGAGTACGACTGCTTGTCATGGATAAAGAACATTCAACTTTATACACTCAAGAAGAACTTTCTAAACTCAAAGGTTATTTGTGTAAAATACAGAAGTGAACTGCAAGCTTTTGTTTTTTAATAGTGGAGTATCACATTATAAAAGGCTCAATCTTCTCATGTAGTATCAACAGTTTTACTGTACGATGTTTATTGATGAATTTTCCTGCATTCTTGTTTCCCGTTTATAGTGTCCTATCGAGTGGTTTCACTTCGCTTGCGTGGACCTCACAACAAAGCCCAAAGGCAAATGGTGGGTGGACAGCCTTTGGGGTAAAAGACATGGTGCCTGAAATATGTTCAGATAAATGTTGGTTCATTTTGATGGGAGAAAGATGTGAATTATTACATGTTATTCTTCCTTTTTCCCGTCAGGTATTGTCCACGCTGCACCCAAGACCGGAAGAAGAAATAAGTTTGCAGTGTGGTTTTAAGTATTGCATATATAAAATGCTCCTTTGTTTATGCAGTACAGGTACATATGTATGTTTTGTCAGTATGGGCTATAATTTCACAATCAGTCAATACATTTCCTGTATTGGAGGATACATGAATATTATTTGGCAAGCAGTCGTCGTATTAGCTGCTGTCCTCAATGTGGGTATATAGAAGGGAAATCTTTCAGCTGAATGACCTACCTCACTGGATAAAATGCTTTTGGTTCTAAACCAAAAAAGGTAGGGGGGGGGACTCGCGGCCAGGTCCTGTGATGATCAAGAGCCCTGACCCGGTTAGTGCTGTAGGAGGTAGACGCTGACCTTGCCAAGAGAGTAAGAGGATAGTAACGTGAACTTATTAATCAGCGATATGAACATGTGATTTGTGGATGTAACTGAATTGAGGCCAAAGTTCTGCTGAACACTAAAGACGGGTTAAAAATGCAGGTAATAGAGCATGTGAGGTGGACAGTGAAGAGCAGGCATGTGGGTTGGTGCGATCTTGGTTCTGCTTGTTCCATTGCTTATATTTACTAATGCCGTTTGTTTACGCTCAATCATTGCTGGAGTCAGCTTCAGGTGTGGGGTCCAAAGTTTGTTTCCTGGACTGTGAATGTTCTTACAGTAAAGGGATCTTTCTTGGGTTACATGTGTCTGCTGTTGGTAACAGCTGTTAAGCAGCTTGTGTGGGTTGTGCAAAAGGAAGTCCTGCGTGCAGGTTTTAGTGCAGGTGTGCTGTGCGCTCTTTTGCTGCGTGCAGGTTTTAGTGCAGGTGTGCTGTGCGCTCTTTTGCTGCGTGCAGGTTTTAGTGCAGGTGTGCTGTGCGCTCTTTGATTGGTGTCTGGACACTTGATTGATCCAAAGCTCCCTCAGAAACTTGCCCATAATTGTCAAAATGGTTCCACAACATTTATGGCTTTTGATTCTTTAATGAAAAATGAATTGCACAGTATGAGAAATACGTATACCTGTGTAGATTCTTCTGCGATTTTTGACACCAAAAATACATGAACTTCATTTTTGTGGGAGGAACCTCATTTAAAAATAAAAAATCTGCATAGTTTGCTGTGTATTTTAAAACCCTGATTAACAATTTGACTGTATTATAACTAGCTTTGTCATATATATGGCTGTGTCGTTTGGCCTGGTCCACTGGCAATCTTTCTGTTGACAAAGCTGAAAGGTATTTGCTAGATTATAAGCAGAGATTTTTAATTTTTGAATTTTTGCAATAAGGTTTGGCTTCTTATTCCTTGCACGGAAATGTAAAGGTAATTTCTTTTAGGATTAGAAGCTTAAAAAGTTGAATGTCATAAATCCATCTATTTTCTAGCCACTAATTTTGTTCAGGGTCTTGGGATGTCATAAATATTGTGGTAGTTCTATATATTCTGGTTTATTGTAATATACACACTTTCATCAGTGCCACTAAATCCTCTTGTCAGCTGGAGCAGAAAAGCACTATGAATATGTATTGGAGAACTTCATGCTTCTGGCTTGCTGCTTTTTCTCATGCTTTTCCAAAGAGAATGTGTGTTATTTTCTTTTGTAAAGAAACAGAGCATTGGATAACTGATGTACATAGACTTTGTTGTATATCTGTATTTTTGGCCATGCTATATTCTTATAAATAAAGGATATCTTGGAAAAGACCGGTTTTATACTTGTTTACGGATCAACTTATTGCTCTTAATCATTTCTAGGCACACACCTGCTTAAAATGTAATTTGACTTTAATAACTACTTGTGTTTTAAATGTAATTTAAACATGGGTGTCATCGGCAAGAGCTGATTTCCAAACGTCAATATTTTCTTATAAGACGTTTTAAAATACGCGATGTACGACGACTGCAGTCTGGAATCCTCTGCTGGAAATAAACGGTAAAAATTAATCAGGACATTTCCACAATACGAGAATCAGCGTCCCTGTGATCGTTTGTTAATTGTTCACTAGATGGCGCTGTTCTGCATCTGAATGGCTTCTGTGTCACTCGGTCTGAAATGTACTGGGTGTGGATTGATCACTCCATAGATGCAAATTGAATAAATAGTTCATATGTTAAACTTTATCCCAAAAATTACTATAATTTTCTACGCTGACATTCTTCTGCATTGTCATAAAACCTACTTTGTCATCAAATTGGTCCAAAAATCACTACCCCATCTGGAAGGTGAACTGACAAACTAGAATCCTAATACAAATAATAACGAACTATACGGTTGACTTTCACGTCTAAGAAATTATGCTCAGTAACCCAAAGACGCTTGGAATCTTATTATAGTGCACAAAACTTGTGGAATTAACGTCAAAATGTAAATTTCAGTATTGCTGCAATGTTATTGAAGGACTGTCGGTTGCGGGTTAGAATGTAGAAGTGAGATGTTTGAGGCGCGAACTATTGGTTCTAAGGTTTCCATATCACATTACATATCAGAAATTAAGCCTGGCTACATCGCTTTACTAAACAAATTGAATATTTAAATTTTTGTGGTTGAACTATTTTAGTGTCGTCATAGAATTTTGTACTGCTTCTAGGTCGTGTATTTCGAAGAACTACACATCTGCCCGCACGTGTATAGAGTTCCTCTAGAGGCTCTTGGGAAAAGTAGTTTATGCTACGTTCCAGTTGCCAACTACGTGAAGGTGAACCCCGAGGACCACAATGCATTTCGAATGGCAAAAAAGTTAATCTGACTTCTGATTTTGGATGATTTTATTGCATGCGTTATAAGCAATAACATATATTCCACTCTTCTAAGTTATATACATATGTTCATGTTCAGCGTGTAAACTAAAAGTGTAAATATAGTGTTAGCTATTTGCAAACTGTTCCAAGTTGGGCTTGGTCAGTAGTTCCGCTTCCCCTCCGCCATTGCGGATCTGTCCGGTCCAACAAGGTAAAGGAATAAAAATAAAGTTAAGATACCAGTAATTTGGCGGTGGGATAGCCAAGCTTATATACAATACAAACTGTATTATACAGTGGGATTTGGCACCGGGTCTGTGCAATCTAACGCGGTTCGCCGAGGAGGCGGGGTTAACTTATAGGAGTTCTGCGGGAGTTTGGTGCCGAGTTTCGCTGGTAAGTTATAAATGTCCTGCGGGAGATTTTAAACGAAATTTTATTTGGCTAATAGGCAGTCTGTATGCGTTGGGATAAAGGTCGACGCAAGTTTTATTTAATGATCTTACTTTGAGTACAGTTTGGCGCAAACGGTGGCATGTCGCGAAGAAGATGCGCAGAGATTGATTACCTAGATTGAGAGTAAGTCCCCCATTTGCGTGCAGTTAAGGCTCCACTGCCTGTTAGGCTGTTTTCATTGTGGAAATCTAATGTGAATTTCAGCTAAAGTTAATTTGGTTCCGTTCCTATCGATATTCAAGAAAAATGCGCTGGCTCATATTTACTTTTACTGAAAGATGTATGAAATTTTACATAATACCTGGCCCGTCTTTATTCTACTGTCAGAATATATAATGTATTGGAACTGGAATCAATATTTGATATCGTAAACATGTGCTGAACGTGTTGAAGTTAAATATATATAATGTTATATAAAAAGAATTTGTATGCCTATGTAGTTATGGCATTGAAAAACATTGCATTCCTGCTTACGGAAACCGGTTTCTTAGGGAACAGCAGATTTCTGATCGGGAATCATACACGGTGTGATGGGGGCGCATTATCAATGTACACTTGGCTGCTCACATTTCAGGTTTCATGTTATAATTACTACCAGGAAGTGCTTTGATAAACCCTGTGGATGAACACTTTAGTAAAATGTACGACTGAAATTAAGCGCAGCCGGAAAGGAGCTACCATATATTGCATTGTATATGATAGTGTGTTGTTTAAAGTTTATTGTGTTTATGCAAAACTTCCAGTTATGCGTCACGCCGGCCAATTTCCACCTCACTTGTTTCTGTGACGACTGGGCTGTCGTGTTTTTTCCTTCAAGGAAGTGAAGGGAAATGACGTGTAACGCACACAACACTTGCCTCTGTGTATATAAGTGTGGCAGCAGCAAAAACACAGGCAAGCAGTCAGTAGTTGAAAAACTGAAACACGGTTTTCGGTAATGGGGCCCAGGTACCACAGGAAATAGCCCGTTTTTGAAGGGGGGCGGCTTCAGGAAGCTATGCATGGAACTTCCTCTTATAAGTATTACAAGTACAAAAGGCGTTCTGCCCCTTCCTGTAAACAGTTCCTTAATGCAGTGGAGGCAGTAGCTAGAATGTATAAAGTTTAGTATTTAAATGATTGTAAAAAAAACCAAATTGAAGTCACAGTTTGCATATTGAGGTCCTTTGAGATCTCACTGTTTTCCCCCTGCTTGCCTTAAACCAGGAAAACATTCCTGTTTACTAATGAAGTACACACATGATGATATATTTCCCAGGAGAAACACTAATCACTGGGCTCAAAGTCACAACAGGAGAATGGCATTTTAATTATATTTAATTTACATATTTCATATTTTTCCATATAGAAATATCCATCCATTTTCTATACCCGGTTATCCTACTGGGCCGCGGGGGGTCCAGAGCCTATCCCAGAAACAATGGGCACGAGGCAGGGAACAACCCTGGACGGGGGGCCAGCCCATCACAGGGCACACCCACACACCATTCACTCACACAGGCACACCTACGGGCAATTTAGTAACTCCAATTAGCCTCAGCATGTCTTTGGACTGTGGGGGGCAACCGGAGTACCCGGAGGAAACCCCACGACAACACAGGGAGAACATGCAAACTCCACACACATGGAATCTAGGCGGGGACTCGAACCCATGTCCCAGAGGTGTGAGGCAACAGTGCTAACCACTGCACCACCATGCCACCCCCCCATATAGAAATATTAATCACAAAAATGTGAAGTATGCAAATATAACCCCCCCTCCCAATACTGTGCAGTCCTAACTTTTTGCTAAATGTTGCTTTTATTTTGTAAACATGATGAAAGTGCCCCTAAATGCAATGGATGCATATACACTAATACTGTAGGTCATCATTTCTGTTGAATTGTTCCTTCCTGAATTCAAATTCCCATTCATTTGCTTGGCATGAGTCAATTCTGGAATTCTTAAGTTTCCTAGCTGTTCCTTTCTCCTCCATACCTTTAGGTCTTACTCTGTTGTAAACGTGACTGTATGTTTCTGAATCTGGTGCCTGGAGGCAGAGGCTGAAGCATTCTGCGACAGTCTCTTCAGCTGAGGAGGTGCTGTGCCTTTGAGGCAGACATGTCGATTTGCGTTTCGGCCTGAGTGGTGGAGTCACGCCATTCCTCAGGATGGTCCGTAAGGCATTGCTGTTCCGTTGAGAGAATTTCTACGAGTCGTCCTTCTGCCGGTATGGGCTTATCTTTCTGTGCTATCGTCCTTCTGCCTTGCGGTAGTTGCCTTTGACAAATAAGCCCCTGAAAAACAGGTCTTCATCCCTAACTCATTACACATCCACGCTTTAAAAAAAAAAAAACTTGTTTTGCATCAGGACAATAGTACATGAAGCATATTGATGATGCATTATGAAGTACATAATCTAGACATTGTGCCAGTATTAGTAGGTTGTAGTATTTTGTTTAATTAATGTGTAAATGTAGCAGCATGGTGATGAGCTAGATGCTATTTCATCTCAGTTGTAGACATGTATATTGATGAGCTGACAGTCAAGGTCTCTTGAAGTATCTGGGTTAAATGCATGTTGATGGACGGGAGACTGGAAATCGCCCAGAGCAGGGGAGTCGCCGAGGTGGCATGCAGCATGTCTGTACTCGTAGCACTGGAACCTGAGCAAGAATGAGGGCAACCTGGTACTGACTGGGTCTCGTGCCTGCCGGGACATGCACGCCTCTGTTTGCTTAAGAAAGGGGGAGGGAGGATTAGAAAGAGAGAAAAAGCGAGTGAGAAACTGCACACGCGACAGGACAGGTAGGGAGACGGGACAGGGACCTGTCTGCCGCCCTCCTCACCAGAGTCAAAGGCGGGGATCCGGCCAGGGTGTGGAGCCCCTTGGAGTGGAACCTGTCGGACTTCCTTGGGGTGTTGAGGGTGAGGACATGTCAGTTGAGTGGGTAGGAGTGCATGTATATGTGGAATGTCACTTATGGTTCCTGTGTTTTTTTTCTCCTGGAGGGATTGAAGTTTCTGTGTGTGATAGTCATTGAAAAGTCGAGAATCCTCTAAGGTGGTCTTCGAACTTTATGGTCGTTTGAAGCACAAACTTGGCTTTCTAAGCTGCTCAGCTCACAGATGGAGGTTCTGACTACATGCTCTTGAAAGATTATTATCTAGCCTTCAGAAGAAAGACCAGACTGCTACGTCTGCAAGTCTTTGCCTGAAGGGCATCCAATCAGTGGTCCTCTTGCAAGTCATGGAATGTTGAGTTTGGTTCGTTTCCACTGGTTATGGTGGCAGGTGTGTGGCCTCTCTCTTGCCTGTTGAAATCTTAATTACCGCAGTAAAAGATAGCGTCGGTCGAATAATACCATAACACGTGAAGCCGTGGATGTCGCAGTGGATTATACGGTTGCTCACAGAGTAAATATTGTCGACGATAGCGAGAATGGGGTTGATCTGCATGCATGTTTCTGAGTGACAGGGCTTTCCCCGCTAATGAAGCTTCCTGCATTCACCGAGGAGGAAGAGACGGGGGCTGGCTTGTGGTCAGACCGACGCTGACGGGCCGTGGCGGATGCTGGGTTTTGTTACCTTATTTGGGCATAGAGGGGAGTGTGACCATATTGCTGATTACAGAACATAAGACCGGAGACCAATGGTGTTTTTTTTTTTTTTTGGCGAGGTGTTGGGTTGAGACATGTCTGGTCTGAGACTTCCTTCTCCATCTCGGGGCATTACACCC